>PITA01005814.1:0-63763 GCA_004023965.1 Spilogale gracilis
AAGATTTTTGGCAAGAGTTGTTCATAGGCAGTGAGGAATGTGTACTTCTATGGTTTGGAGCAGCACTGATGATTCTTTCCTTTATCCATTATTTCATTGGGTTTGATAAGATGATGGCATTCTTTTTTTGGCATATAAAATATGCTTAATAAATATTTGGATCAAAATTAAACTAAGGAAAAATCCAAATATATGGTAAGCAAATGCTACCAAAATGATCTAGAAGCAAAATAAAATATGACAAACCAAAGTGATGAACATTAAAACCATGTCTAGGTAAGATGGCCATGTCACGGAGGCCTCTCTGTCTATCCAAACCTACCAATTACTCTTTCAAAGTCAGTCAAGGTCTGTCTTCTCCAGAAACTTTCCCCATTATTCCTGGTGTGCACCAGGAACACCTCTGAACTCCCAAATTTTGCCCTTAAAGCTTTTCTTCTCTGGAACAGCTTGATTCCCTTCTACCATTGCTCACAGCTCATTCTTAGACCCTTTGACATGATGGTCCTCCTCCTTCAGCTAAATTCCCACTGAGCACTAGAATCTTTTTGACAGAAAGCACCCTCCGAGCCATTCCAGATGGGCGGCCTCATGCTCCTGCCCCCTTTCCATTCCTGCTGGTGCATTACCTCCAAGCTGTCACTATTTTTCTGATACCTGCCACCTGCCAGACTGTGCCTTCAAATGTGTCTTCCCCCAACCCCCTCAGAATCTGCTTAACATCAGCTGGTCAGATCACATCTTTCCCCTCCTCTGCTATCACAGAGCACAGCCCACACTCTAAAGAGGGTTGAAATGCAGGGACAATACAGTTAAGTGGTTCCAAACTGAAGAGTTAGTTCCCAGACATCAGCCTTAAGTGACCTCTGTTTTTGTTATTAGCTTTTGTTGTTTTTTCTGTTTGGTGGCATCGATTTGAGCTCATGGCTGATGATGTATTTGATGCATTTTAATCCATTTCATTTGTTATCCAGGAGCCCTGTTCTTTAATCTTGCCATTGGCATGATCTGTGAGGAAGTCGCTTACCTTTCTGGATCTTCCTCTCTTCCCTCTCCAGTTGGGAGATGTGTCTCTGCAATCTTCAAATTCCCCTCTCACACTAAATTGCTGAGATCTTGGGGGAGCCTGGGTGGCTCAGTTGGTTAGGCACCTGCCTTCAGCTTAGGCCATGATCCCAGGGTCCCAGGACTGAGCCCTACATCGGTCTCCCTGCTCAGTGGGGAGCCTACTTCTCCCTCTCCCTCTGTCTGCTGCTTCCCCTGCTTGTGCTCTCTCTCAAATTAAAAAAAAAAAAAATCTTGAAAAAAATGCCGAGATCTTAATTTCTTTTTTTTTATTTCTAAAGATGTGACTTTTATTTTTCTTTATGAGACATATCAGTGACATTGTTTTGTTCATTATGTCAAATATATGTCTTTTATTTTATTTTTTTATTGTTACTAAGAGATCTTAATTTCTGATTCTCATGTGTCTCAGAGTTCATACAAAGGTATTTTCTTAGTGAAGTCAGTTGAATCATTGTATAACCAAGTTCTATTTACTTTTAGTCTGTGCAAATTATTTTATCGAATTAATTTATAAAACAAAAACATTGTAAGGTGACTCATTCTGTTTCTTTTTTAAATATTAAAAAATCCAGCCACTGAACAGATAGAGGCCACATTGATTGACCCTGCTGCTTGCTCTTTCAGAAGCTGCAGTCACCTGGTAAACAGCTTCCCCAGCCTCCTGCCCAAGCATCTGCCGAGGACCATGGTGTGTCCTCCATCCCCTCCCCCTCCCCCCTCCCAGTCCACCCCCTTCCCTGCCTAGTCGCTCCCCCCCCATCCTCAGGCTGCTCATTAACTCATTAGAAGCTGCTTTGATAGCAGCTGAAGGGAAATTTTGCTGTCTGCTGCCCGGAGCTCAACGCACCTGCCTCAGTGTCACTGGGAGACCTTGGTGAAGGGTCCTCCAGACCCACACTCGGGCATCCGACACTGCTTCCCCCCATCGCATTTATGACAGCATCAGGAATCAGAACATCTCTTGTGAACATCTTCTTTCAATGCCTGCCTCCCGCCCTGGACAAGAAGTTCCGTGAGGGCAGGTTGTGTGGGGGTTTGCTCACCTTCATGTCCCCAACACTCAGCTCAGGTGGCCCTTGGCAGGCATCCCAGGATTTGTTGGTTGCTGGACGCACAGCTACATGAGCGACTGAATGCATCGGTCTGATGGAGAGCCCCCTGGACACAGAGACCTTCTTCCTGATTTTCAAATTGTCCACGTAAGATGAAAGAAGGATTTCCCCCCAACTGGGGTAGACATTGTAGGTCTAAGTATCAAAATACGTGTGCAAATGCATGTGTGTGTGTACACAACAGACAGCAGGGCTCTCCTGTTCCGATCCGAGGTACTCGGGGACTTCAGAGGACGAAACTGGCCAGTTTTGGTCCTGTGGGGCTGCGTGGCATTAGGGGGAAAAGGTACTGACCTGGTAGGTTGAAGATCTAGGATCTGGTGTGGACTCAGCCCCTCTCGGTAAGCTGGGTGATTATGAGCCCCTCACTTCCTCGGCAGAGCAGTGGCATCTGGAAGGATCTTTCTAGCATTGCAATCCTAAGGTTCTCCATGTCGGGAGTGTGGACTCACCTACCCATAGCCAGGGTACTGGCAGGCTGCCTTGTCAGCCCACAAATGACATAAATGATATTCATTCTAAATATCTCCCCCTAAACCAAACTCTTCCTTCGATTCACAATGTTCAGACCAGATGTCACACAATCATTGTTGCCTTTTATGACTCGGTCTGCTTCCCGGGTTTCTGTGTCTCATGCAGTTCCCTTGGGTCAGCTTTAAGTTAGTGACAGCTAACTGCATGCCAGGCCCTGTTCCCAGCACTTGATGTGTTCTCAGCTTATTTCAGCAAGGATCGACTGCCGTTGTCCTAGGGCTTGCCCACGTCACGTGCTCACAGTGACAGGCTGACCTGTGGCATGCCAACTTTGTATTTTTTGACCCGTGCCTATGGCGTGGCTGGATTTTACATTAAGGCAGCATGGAGAGGTAACTTAAGCACTTGAATACTTAGGTGGGAGGGGAAGACAAATCACAGGGCTAGAGCCCTCAAGTAAGTTACAGTGTGTGAGGAAATTAAGCTGCAAGAGTATTTGACGCCAATAAGAGATAATATATAAAGTGCTAACTCCTTTGGTGTATTTTCTAAATCCTCCAAGAAGTCAGGGAAGGGAGTATCAAATGGCAGCCCCGGGTAGCCCAAGTTCTTGATGCTTATCTCCGAGCCCCCTAGCATCTTTCCTTTCTGTGGGGTCCTCTGACACAGCAAGAGCAGACAAGCCAGCCGCCCTGCCCGCCAGAAGGTGATTCTGGAAGCCCACGGTCCCACAGCACGCCTCTCCTCCCTGCTGCACACTCCGCTCTCATTTCTTTGCTACTTAAAAAGGCAAACAATCCTCTTGATCAACGATATTAAGATGTTATTTTTTCTGATGATGAAGTCACACAGGTTCATTCTAAAGGGTTGGAAAGCATAGAAAAGTATAAAGAAGAAGCCAAAAAAAAAAAAAAGTCAACACATTCAACTCTCAGAGGCACTCTTGCTTAAGTTGATGCTACCTTCTTTTCACTAATTCCTATGCCTTGAAGGCAAATAAAGTTCACTGCCACGTTTCACCCCGCACCTGGGACACAGAGGGCAGGTGTGTTGGCAAATCACATCCAACTGGCAGGAGAACTTTTTTCCCTCTGAGAAAGGGATAAAGGTCGGGATGACGCAGGCCTATTCCCGTACAGTCTCTCCCCACAGTTCTGAAAAAGAGCCAGGGGAATTGGAACATAGTTTTAGCCTGAATTCAGCCCAATATGGGAATGAAAGGACGGGCACAGCCAGACTCACCCGGTGACTCCTGTTCAGGGTGACCTGGGAAGATGCTCTGGAAAGATCTGAAATAAAAATCTCTCGATCGATCGAGCCCCTTCCTCCCCCACCCAACCTTTCGCTTTCACCCCTGCTGGACACACAGGGATGACAGCTTTATTTGTGGTCCCGCTACACTTTATAGTTCTCTCTCTTTTTTTCCTTTTTTGCTCTCATTAACTCCACTCCCTCAGTCTCCCTAGATTTTCCAATGATTAAAGTAGTGGGCTTTTTAAAAAGACCTCCAATTAGCACCTCATCAGCTCCAATTAGAGGAGACAAAGGCAGTGTAAAGATAACTCAATGAGAGAGGCGGGTACGACCTCATGTAATCACTTAAGACAAGCATTGAGCATTCTCTCTGCTCACCACGCTGGGCCCTATTCACCTTCCTTTCTTCCTTTTGGATGCATTTAAGACTGTTTTGCTGGGAAGACAGGCCTCCCGGGAGTCTCATAATTCCTTATTCAGAGGCTACCTGTTTACAGCTCCCGGAGCCCAGGACCTAAACAATCCTATATTGTCTGCCTGTGGCTTCCCTGAACTTCAGCCTCCCTAATGGCCAGTTCCCTGGGAGCGGCCGAATCAGTTAAAGCCGGGCTTTATGCTCTCGGAGGGTTCTCCTTGGAGTATCTTCTAATTACACAGGAGGGCAACAATGTATTTTTTTTCAATGAGAGTTCTTTGGAGCAGTTAATTGGTGCCTGTACTAAATGCCCCCAAACATTAATTAGGGTGGAAGGAACCCTAATTTCCTCCGCAGCTTTCCCCTCCACTTACTTCCCTCGCTTTCACATAGGCCTGGATGAGTCTCCATAATGAAATTACCTCATTAATGCCTTTATTCTTCACAGTAACTCATTCAAAACCGACCATTTAGCTTTAATTTAATGCTGTCAAAAGGAAAAAGGTGCATTCATGGCTTTGATTAGCAAAAAATTTCCCCCCCTAAGGGGCGGACAGATTTAAATTATGAAGATGGTAAGTAGTGAGTTATAATTGGGCACAAGCAGCACTTCGGGAAAGCGTAAATGCTTTCAAAGCCAGGCCTGACTGGTCTGCAGACTATTAACTGTGTCCAGTGTCTTGTTCTCTCTATTTGAATTGATGGCAAGTTAACTATAAAAAAGAAAATGGGGTTTAATTTTTGTTTAATACACAGTAGGGTTGTATTTACCCACAGAGCAATAGCTTTTTGATGAGCTCAGTCTTTGTTCTCTTAATAATTTATTATCCGTGCTTTCTAGCATGAGTCTTGAAGGGCGCCGTGCGTCCCTGTTTCGAGGGAAAAACAAACCCTTAAGTGCGTGGACTGAGCCAGCGGGTGGTTGACCTAACACCCGACTACGGCAGCACCAGATATGTGAGCTCAAACAACATGTTTCATAAGGATTTTGAGAGTTATATCCCTCTTTCCTTGACGTTTTCTCAGTTGTGATATAACAATCCTAGGAGGGAAGGATTCAGTAGGATGTGCCCAGTGAAAAAGCAGATGTTCTGGGAGCCTGAGGGATTTACTAAAAAAAAAAAAAAAGAAAAAAAAGAAAGAAAGAAAGAAAGAAAGAAAGAAAGAAAGAAAGAAAGAAAGAAAGAAAATTACGCTTAGTGGCAAATGCGGGACCAGAAGCCAGTACCCTGCAGGCTCAGAGAGCACACAATAGGCAATACTCCAATTTTGAGGACAGAGCTGCCTTTTTGTAACATCCAGAGTTTCAAGTGTGTTTACGTTGACTCCCTCTCAGTTTGTATATAAAGAAAAGTCTACATCACCAGCTAATACTAGCCTATCTGAAATACATTGCCTGGTGATGCAGATTTATATATGTATAATCATAGAGGCACATGGTTCATTACATGTCTGTGAATCACAAATGGATGGAGTGGGTCATTTTGGAAGCACAGAGGTGTTCAGTGACTAAGCAAAGAGAGAGATACAAACAAGATCAAGCGGCATTGCTTAAAATCTGAATTTATGTGATATAACCATCAAAACAAAATAGAGGCTCCAGAGAAAGAGTATGGGACTTGGGGTCAGAGAGATCTGCTTTAAAAATCCCACCTTGACCATGAACAGCAGGCTTCTATTTTCTCAGTCTGAGTCATCCAATCTCAAAACCAATTTGGGAGGATGAGATAACACACAAAAGGAGTGAATATGTAAACAGTAAACAGTGCCTTGTAAGTTTCAGAGAGTAGGTGTTGGGGAGGAAATAAATTTTCATCTACCCTCTTAGGTTCGATGCTGGAGGCCTGTAAATAAAATGGACAAAAGATAGATTAGCAAGAGAGAGAAGACAGATTTTTTATTCACAGAAAAATGTGATTTCATGAGGGATCTAGGATTTATATACCATTTTAATAGGAGATGGGGAAGGGCAGAGGAGCACTTCTGGAACAAATGACTTTTTCAAAACAGGGTGGTGAAGTGGGAGAAAAGGGCATTTAAAAACAAATGATTTTTTTGAAATAATAAGTAAACCCTTGGGAGAATAGATGGGAGATATAATAGTTTTGTGGCAGTGTATGTTTGGGTGTGGCTAGATTTCCTCTCCAAGAAGAGATTAGAGTTGCTTGAGGGGAAAGGATTGATGACAACTGAATTCTTTTAGGAGACCCTGCTTTTAGGCAAATAAGTGGATTTAAGAGCATAAATGCTTTCAACTTAAAATATTTTTTATGCCACAGTGGCTTATTCTGGACCCCATTCATAAGGAAAACATGGTATTAATAATAACCATTTATTGAACCAAGTTAAATGCCCTATATCTTGGAAAAGCTGCATGCTGCATCATTCATATATTTTCATATTAATTCATATACTTAATATTTATGGTTCAGAAGATAATATTTTAAGTAATAAACATTTTAAAACTACCCTATTAAGCATGACATTATAATACTTTATACATTTCTGAGCACTTGAGATTACAAAATATTTTTGGCAACAAATGTCAAACACAAATACTTCTGCCCGTACAGAAAATATCGACAAGGGGAAAATGTATTTTTTACATTAAGTCCATGTAACTCCATCAGGTAGTTGACAAATACTTAACATCTTCTTGGTTGTCACAGTCAAGCATATTATTTATAAAAAAATTATTCATTAGCAAAACAAAATATCTCTCTTAATTAATGTGATAGCAGTTGTTTTAGCTGGTACCACAGCATGCCAATGTGAGAACCAATATTTTTCTGGCCTTTGATCATAATTTACTGGGCTTGGTCATTGTTGAAACGGCCACTGTTTTGGCTCAAGATCCTTATTTTCTTGCCTTGGAAATGTGAAACACACTCAGGTTTGGAATAGTAGAGAATGCCAGATCTTCTCAGGGAAAGCTTCCTTCATGGTGGCTTTTGTTTTACTTAAATCATCATAGTTTCCCATTCCTTCCCTGTTTATGGTTGCTGTGTGTGCGTGTGTGTGTGTGTGTGTGTGTGTGTGTGTGTGTTACTGACAAAGATTAAGACCTCAGTGGGCTTGGACTGTGAACTTTCCTATCTTCCTGACATGTCAGGCACAGTGATGCAGACAACATACCCTAGTAAATGTAGTGTTATATACAATGGCATGTATAGGACTCCTGCTCCTCTCTCCCATACCCCATTAGTGCAATTTTTAGACATGACCTCATGTCTAAAATGAGTATAAAAGTATAAAAAAGCTTTTTATACTAAAAGAGAAATATTTGAAAAGCACCTTTTGGTGCATTTCCTCTTCATTTAGGACTTTCTGTGGGCACATTATTAATATCAGTAAATAAGTACAGCAGTGTGATTTAGTTCTAGAATTAGAAACATATTGTAGTATAATGGCAATGTATTCCACATAAGATACCAAATTGCTTAAAGGCCATCGGAAAATAGGTGCTGTTACAGGCACCGAAGATTGCTGGTCACACCTGAAGCCAGGACAGATGCCTGGGACAGACCCACTCTCAGAGCCTTCAGAGGTCAGCGTGACCCTGCCGACACCTTGGTTTTGGACTTCTGCCCTCTGGGACTGTGACATAATGAGTCTCTGCATTTTTAAGCCATTCATTTTCCAGTACTCTATTTTGGCAGCCCTAGGAAATGAACACAGGTGCAATACAAATGTTCTTAAAAATTATTATTTAACCTCATTATAAGTAATGGGCCTTACTCTTCTGTCATCATGATTATGACTAATACAGTGATTTATTATATAAATAAGGTTCATATGCTCTTGTTAGTACAATATTAATGTATTTTTTTTGTTGTTCACATAATCTTTTTCTTCCCAGATCTTCAAGCAGTAACAGTTTGATCACTGCTGGCTATTTACCAGAAAAAAAATTTTCTGAGATACCTCTCTGAAATTCTTCCTCCCCACCCCCAAATAAAATATCCTATGGCTAAGTCTCTTCAATGTCTTGCCTTTACTCTGTAAACACCAGATGTCAAGGGGGCTTTCAATAAGGGAAGTCATTTTCATCTCTCATTGTTAAAATGAAGATAATATGCACATTTCAAAAATTTTAGGAGAAACTACATGCTTACAGCATTGACAGAATCAAGAACCATGGAGTAAGAAGGGGTGCCTGGGTAACTTAGTCCTTAAACGTCTGCCTTCGGCTTAGGTCATGATCCCAGGGTCCTGTGATGGAGCTCCGCATTGGGCTCCCTGCTCAGCGGGAAGCCTACTTCCTGCTCTCTCACTCCCCCTGCTTGTGTTCCCTTTCTAGCTATGTTTTTCTCTATCAAATAAATAAAAAAAATATTAAAAAAAAAAAACCATGGAGTAAGTGAAAATCTTTTCCATAAATAAATGAGAAGCAAAGTTGAAAGTGTCTAGTTCAAGGGCTAGTACATAGTAAGTGCTTAATAGCTATCCATTTCTGTGACCCCACTCCTCTTTTATATAAGAGAGCATTAGTGTAATAGAAATAGGGAAGTCAGGCAGCAAATCCGCTTTTTTTTTTTTTTAAAGATTTTATTTATTTATTTGACAGAGAGAAACACAGCCAGAGAGGGAACACAAGCAGGGGGAGTGAGAGAGGGAGAAGCAGGCTTCCCGCCGAGCAGGGAGCCCGATGTGAGACTTGATCCTGGGTCTCCGGGATCATGACCTGAGCCGAAGGCAGCTGCTTAACCAACTGAGCCACCCAGGTGCCCCGCAAATCCGCTTTTTAAAAAAATATTTATTTATTTATTTTAGAGAGAGAGCACATGTGCCCATTCTTATGAGTGGGGGAAGGGCAGAGGGAGAGAATCCCAAGCACAGTCTGCGCTGAGCACGGATCCTGACGTAGGGCTCGGTCTCATGACCCACAAGATCATAGCCTGAGCTGAAACCAAGAGTGGGGCGTTTAACCAACTGAGCCACTCAGGTGCCCCAGAAAATTCACTTTTAGTCAAAGAGCTATGTGGGAGATACTCCAAGAATTTTGTAAACTCTTAAGACATATTTAAAATATGCGTGGTGTGGGTTTGCAGGTGTCTTGGAGCCATGAGCTTCAAACAAGGCTTTAAAAGCATAGGTGAGACATAGCCAGAGTACTTGGGTGTGACCTCTACCAGCTCTGAAAATCCATGTTGTCTTGTTTTTTCTAAACACAGTCTGCCTTGGAAGCTATTTGTTTGTGTCCGTGAATGATCTCCTCTAACAGATCTCCTCCTCCCCTGCAGGAAAGGAGCCTTTTTATTCACCATTTTGTTTTGACCCACAATTACCTCACTTTGTACGTTGCCCCAAGTATCGTCATTCCGATCTTTTCTACACTGTTTACATGTCTGCCTTCTCCAATAAGCTATGAACCCCCCAAAGGCAAGTCAAAACACACAGGTACATTCTTACTACCATTTCCTGCTCCAAGGTGCTGGCCAAATTCACATCTGTTTCAAAGCAACTCTTGTTTCCTCCTGGACCTGAGATGGTTTCCTCTCTTGGGTCCCAGTCAAGAATTTTAACTCTACGATCTTATTCTATGCAACATATTTCTACAACGTAACTCAGTATGGAGCACACTGCAGGTTGATACTTAACTGTAAGAATAATGCTTTAGCATATTATAGTTATAAAGTGTGCGGTCCTGTGATGTTGGATTTTCATACAAAGTCAGCTTCTAGACGCAGAAAAATGCTGTACTTGTATGGCAGTAGAGAGACCAGTAGTGATTGAAGGCAAGTGATGCGTAAAGCTTGATTAGATTCTTTGTGTCGTCATCTGAACAATGGAAAAACAAATGCCAGTCACTATTACAAATACCGTATTCATTTTACAGGGGGTAATTTTCCAATGAGCAAATAGAACTGTGAGCCTTTGGGAATATTCATCTCCTTTGATTGTGGGCTCATTTGATTCATGCTAGACTAAGAGTATGTTCTGAAGAACACAGAGACAGTGCGTAATTATGTCCTGGAAAGCACACAATTTGGTTTTCTTTACCGTGGCTGTGCTAGAAGGAAAACCAAGCACAAACCCCTTCTTCTCTCTCCTTCTTTCCTTGTTGCATCTGGTCAATTCTAACAAATACAACTAATGACCAGGCTATATCGGCATCACCTAGTCAAGTACCCCATTCAGTCTGCTCAAAAGAGCACACACATCATCAAGCATATGGCTGATGCACAATTCACCCTGAAGAGGGCAAATATTTGGATTCAAGTATAGGTCAGCAGCAACCAATTGAAATATTGATAAAGGAAGCCTGTGGGAACTAAATGTACATAAAAGAAGGAAAGAAGGAAAGGGAAAAAAAAGAGGTTCTCAAGGGGTGAGCCGGGGCACTGAGACTGCAGGGCTGATTTGTTTCTCCCACAAGTAGGTAGGTGGCTTAGCTCAGGAGGTGAGGGGGGCCTGGGGCTAGCAGCCCGTTTTCCTAGCTTCAGAAAACACTATATTCAAACTGTGCTATTTGATTCCAACGTGGAATTCATAATTTGCCATGAAAGTACCGTGAAACTTTCCAATAGAACCCCCTACCCCTGCTCACCCAATTTTATTTAAAAAGAGAATGAGGCTGGAGTCTCTTTGTGGGTTTCTTTTCTTTCTTTTTTTTTTAGTTGTCCTATTTGGCCCCCAGATCACACCGGGGTAGGTTTTATTGGCTTGAGAGCATGGAGGAGTCCCTGGTAACCTCCTGGCTCTGATCCCCCGTCGTGCACTCACCCGGGAAGCTTAGCAAATCCAGACCTCTGTGGCTTCAAGTCAATGTTTGCCACCGTCACAGCCTATTTATAATGTCTCGCTTTATGGGTGGTTTAATTCGCAAACATCCACTCTGCATGTGAGCCTTAACGTGTCCCAGTGCCACACTCAGCCACATCCTTCTCCTCATACAAGGGTCAGAAATCCCAATCTCCAACTTCACCAGAACACTCAGCTTTCTTACATTCTCCGATCTGCCAGCACCAGCCTCCTTTCCCGGGCTAGCCTAATTCCCTGGAGCTCTGAAACCCCCAGTGAGTGGCGACTGGGACAAGAGCCCCCAGTCCCCGTTGGGTTGGTCGGTGGGTCATTCCCAGCCTGCTCCCTGGCCAACTGGAAGACCAGGCAGCAGTTTACACCCCCAGCACTGGCAGCACAGCTGGATTTGGGTGGTGGGGCAGGGGTTGTAGATAATCCTTAGGTATCCCAGGGTCACTCCTTGGAAGACTCCGCCATCAGCCTGCACCCCCAAAGATGGTAATGTGCTTCAGGGAGGGAGAGAATGTGGGTGTTCTAAGCTTGTTCAGCTTTACAAAGAGGTTAAGGGAAACGACTTTTGTACATCATTTTTAGAGAAAATATCAAACTTGAGACCAATGAAAGGCAGACTGAATATGCAACTAACTTCTCAGAAATGTCTTCCAAAAACCCAGACAGGGAATGCTGGTTTATTTAGCCTTCTAAGAATCAGGCTTATTGATCAAACCTGGGGTTTTAACCCTATAGGATAAAGACAATTGATATTTATCCCAAAGAACAGGAACATCTTGCAATGTTAAATTGTGCTCAGAATAAAGTGTTCTCTTATAGTTCTTTGTATTTGTATTTGTTTATGGAGCGCGAGACATTTATCTAATAATCAGAATGTTTATCTACATAGACCATTCCACCCTCCATCGTTTCTGATAAGTTTTTTTTTCTTATACCAAATGGTTATTTAAATGCTAAATGGAACTGTCTTATTACCCAAATGACCAATGGGGAAGGTCAGGGTGGTGGCACTGATCTCTCATTCAGAAGATTCTCACTCCCCATGGACCACCACCTGCATCTCTTGAGCTGTTAGAAGCTTGCACAGGGAAGTGGGTGAGTCAGTAAAACTCACGATCACTCTTTCAAGGTTAGAGGCCAAGTCGGGACTGGGAAAGTAGACTAGTGGGTAAGGCTGTGTAGGCAGACTCAAGCCTCAACAGGACTTTTATGATCCTTTAAGAGCAGAACCCAATCAATCAACGAGGAAAGTAAAAAAGGGTAGGGTGAGTCATGGGTGAAAGAGTGCCTCAGAGCTGCAAGGGCAGCGGGCCTTGCAAACAGGAGCAATCATCAACGGCAAAGCCATCAGGAGGGAAGGCAGAGGTCCTCCTCCGCCCCCCACTCCTTCTGGGGCCTCTCATGTGACGTCTGCATATCAGGGCAACTTCAGAATAAATACTCACATTATGCTGATTTCACTCATTTTCTTTAAGAGAAGGGAAAGTACCTTGCTTTATCAATTCTAAGAGGCCTTAGATTATAAGACCCATCACTAGCTGAAGGATCCCTAAAAAAGAAAAGCCACCGCCCATTAAACCCTGACACCATCTTAACAATAGCCCTTTGCAAAGCACAAATTGATGTCACTGGTTTCTCATTGCTTTGACATTTCTTTCATCCATTCTGAGGGATTTGGCCCTTCTGCCTTCCCTTGCATTTCTTGGTGAGCAATCCTTATCTCAGTAAACAAAGGTGACTCCAGCTTCACTTGCTTGTGGGTGTCTACATTTCTGAGATCTTTTGAAGTGATTTGCAAGAAAATACAGAACTGCTGTTAGAACCGTTTGCTTTACTAACAGCGAATTCACACCTGGTTGTTCTAGTTCTGCGCCTCTTGGTAGACACAATAACGTTTTGTTTCAATGTTGTATCAGAGTGGAATTTTCTCTGGTAACTAAATGGACGGGTTGGTAATATGCACAGTACGGGTAAGTGGAAGACGCCACGGGTGATGGCAAGTTCGTGAAGACTGTCTCTTGGTTGACAATAATGATACAATGCCTTTCATTTGTAAGAAGCCTTCGATTTTGTAGATGTTAAAATAGGAAATAACGCGTGTGTCATTAAAGAGGTCATTCAATTCGGTGTTTTCACGGTAAGTGTTGAAAATAGAGGTCCTCGAACGTGGCAATGACCAAGGTTCTTCCGGAATAGAACTTTCTAGTGCTGTGACGATGCAGCTAGCTAGGAGGGAACATTTCCCCTCCCCGTGTCCACGTGACTCAGGAGCTCTTACGGCCTGTCTCTTGTCAGCCTCATGAGAAGACCTGGGAGTAGGCATTAGATCTTTATTTAGTGGCGAGGAACTGGAGCCCCAGGGATGCAAAGGGCCCTGCCGCCATCGCACTGTCTGTGGTGGCAGGGAGAGGTGAAGCGGAGATCTGCGAGGCTCAGAGGGGGCGCTGGCTCCACACCACGGGGTGGGGCTGGGGCGGCTAAGGGCCTGCAGGCAATTCTGCTTGGATGAATGACCCACAGGGAACAGCCTGTGCCAAGTAACCTCACAGGCACCCGGTGCGCCTTGCATCGTGTCCTGACAGCTTCCAGCTGGGCCTAGCTCCTCCCACACTGTCTCACACAGGCCCTTCCTCTCCCAGAACCCACGCATCTCGGAAGCCATCTGCAACTGGTTTTCCGAAGACCCCCAACTGACACAGCACCTATTACATTCACTTCAGAGAAAATTTACTGTCATAGAAAGATAGATAACAACTCAAACAAAAAAAGTCAATTAAGCTTTCAGATTTCCTGAGAGCTGAATCCACATGAAACAATCTTTGATGCTGGCCTAGGCACCATCAGTGGTGAGGAGAGAGGGGCCCCCAATGTTGCAGAAATCTTAAACAAAACCTCAGTTCTCTAGTATTTACCTTTATTAAACTAGGAAACCAGACTTGTGTGTTTAGTGATGCATTCCATTGATGCAGAAATATTATAATTCCATTATAGGAAATTGGAAACAAGATGAAAGAAGAAGGAATCTTGCCTGCTAATGAAGCCCTCGCTCTTTTGGTGAAGGGCAAATTCATGGATTTTAGAACATTTTCACAAGCATCCAAGCAAATAGGATTGTGAATTAGCTATCAAGTAACCAGAACATTCAATTAATTAGAGCCCGAACCAGGGGCTTCTTAACACCCCAGATTGCCAGATAATCTCAGAGGCTAGTACAGAACTGGGTCAGCCTTGTTCTGTGAGGATCTGCTGTGGGTTTAGCTTCCCGGCCTTTCCTCAGTAGCCGGGCAAGGTGGGTGGGTTGGGGGTGGTAAGGGTGGTGGGGGTGGGTTGCACTGTTGTTCCATCAGAGGTCAAAACTAATGGTCACATTTTCACGCGGGAACCTCTGGCGGAGCCACCTGCGGTAGGTCTCTAACTTGTAATCATATCTCATACCAGGTGTGCGAGTCCTGGATTTTGCAGTTGAGAAAGGTGTTAGGTAATTAATTACCTGGAGAACCGGATGCTTTCTAGGAGTGCTGGAAGGCAGCTAAAGGCACTCCCCCTTCTTTGGGGCCTCTCCCTGGTGGCCACCGCAATAGTTCTCAACTGTGGCAATACTGCCTCCTAGGGGTTGTTTAGGAAATGACGTGCGGTGTCTGGGATGCACCTGTGTGTAGGAGGGGTTGCTATCACAATGAGTGAAGAGCCTACAGCCTCACTCTGCTTTTTTTTTTCATATAAATATAAGCAAGCTTATCTTTTAAAACTTTACAATTCTATGTAAATTAAGGAAAGATTATACTTATGCTTGATTGGAATTTTACTGAGAGTTATTCACCCATACAACGCAGCTCATGGTCACCAACACTCATTCTACTTTGAAGCTGTCCTATTTGGGTGAGTGTGTGAACAGGTGCAAACGTCAGGCTATTCCCTTTTGTCTTCTGTTGACATACGTATTAACTTATAGCAACTTCTCACTGATTTATTCTTTATATATTGTCAGGACATTAGAGTGATGAATATAATAACTGCGTGAAAAACTGTGCACTTCATTTCAGGAAACTATAGGCTAGAGTTGCACAGTATTTGCTATAAAAGGGGAGGGGGTTGGGTCTGATAGGGTCGTAAAGTGCTGCTCAAATTGAACCTTCAACCCTCGGCAATTTCACCGCGCAGCACTACTACAGAAATCAACTGTGTTCTGGAACATGCTGCTAGGGGCTCTGTACTGACCCACTGCAGTGACTGTTCGTGGGCTGGACATTCGGCTGCTGAAACCCAGGTGCCCCAACTCAGTTTTCCCCACATTGTGTGGGTCTAGCGCCAAGCTCGCCTCTTGGAGCTAGGGCAGACTGGGGGATATGTGTCCCATCCCGGAAGATCAGGCGCTGGAGCGGAAGCACGCAGCTCTGAGCACTGCCTCTGCATGGCCTATCCCAGTCTCCTGTCCAACCCGAGACTTCAGCTTCCCTTCACCCAAGCAGACAGAACAATGGGGAAGCAACACATTCTCCTTGATTCCAAAAGTGAAAAAAAAAAATCTTCCTTAAACCAGGCAATTACCAGTTTTCCTTGCAGACAGAATGTTAATGATATTAATGTGATAAGGAGTTGGCCCCTAACGGAGCACCTCAGGGGCACGCCTCGCAGGAAACAGACACCTGGCTTAACAGCCCTTGGCATGAAAAACAACAGAGTTTGCATCTGGGTTGAGGGCTCCAGGCAGCTCAGCTGGGTGTTTAAGTGAAACCTCAGACCGCATAGCCACCTGGCTGTTGTAGCCTCCGACCGGGACTGCTGTCCTCTGAGGAACGTCCTAGAAGGAATGTAGGTTTCTTCCCAGTGGAAGAAGCCCCGGTACAGCATCGCGGGGCTTGAGGCGAGCTCACTGTGTGATTCAACCGCTCCATCTGGCGACCCAGCTAGGAAATGCAAGAGGGTGTGCGGACGGCGCTCGGGAGAGGAGGGAAACCCAGGCTGCTCTGACAGCTCTGTGGTCCTCAGACTGAGCCATAGGGAAAGCTAACTGCACGTTCCATGCTTATAGTGTCCGTGTACGTGCTAATTTCCCAAGTGCTACATAGGACAGAGGATTTGTGTCTGCTTCTGCTAAAACATAGTTTCACAACTCTGTTCTTAAAAACAAAAGCAAAACAAACTGCCACTGATTGCTTCCTTTCCTACCCACTCATTCACAGCAGTGGAGCTAGACCTTAGCATTGTCCCCAGATTCCTGCTTCCCCTCCCAACCATGCCGCCCAGCTTCCACCAGGACTGCCTGGTCTCTTGGGCCATGCCTCTGCAGAGACTCCTCCAAAAGAGACCTTTTGCCTCTTGCCCCCCTTACTTTTAAAGAGATGCATTCAGAAAGAGTGTTTCTCTTTTCATTCATCCCTCTCTTCTTCAGTTCTGCTTTTCGGTAGAGTACGTTGACACCTGTTAATTATTTTTGTCTGGTTACACTTCCCCTGGTGACCAAGAGAAGACCAATATTGAAAGGATATTCTATATATTTCTATATATAATCTAATGTAGGGCGTTCTGAAAGTGTGGCTCACAGCACTTGTTAGAAATACAGGTGTTCCACTTCAGACGGGCTGAATCACAAGCTCTGGGCATGTGGGGCAGCAAGCTGCTTTCACAAGCCCTCCAGTGATTTGGAGGCACACGCAGGCCTGAGAACCGCAGGGCTAATGTCTGTCTTTTGTAGTTCCCTTCTCTTGCTTGCACAGGTGTGCTCGCCCTCAGATGCCCCTGGAGGTGCTGAAAAGCACTGGGGTTTCTTCTAACAAATGCTGGGGCTAGGAAAGCAGATTTCCAAAGAGCAAGCATGCGAACACTTACACTGTAGCATTTAACCACGTGCCTTCTAAGGTTAGAGTTTGGGTGGGAAGTCTGACAGCTACGCAATGCATCAGCCAGAGAAAGTAGGACCATTGCCATCATTTCAGAGTTAATGTCACAAACCCTGGGGCGAGGGGCTGAATGACTCATTTCCTCTGAAACACGATATATCATGGTGTGCATTCCCCACCTGAGACAGAGTTTTGGAGGGTCTCCTTTTTTTTCTTTTTTCTTTAAATTCAATTAGTCGTCATAGAGTAAGTACATTGTTAGTTTCAGATGTAGTGTTCAATAATTTATCAGTTGCCTGTAACACCCAGTGCTCATCACATCACATGCATCCTTAATGCCCATCACCCAGTTACCCCCTCCCCCCACCCCCCACCCTTATGGAGGGTCTTCTAATTGGGTTTGGAGATTTGCTAATTTTCACTCTCAGAATTTTTCTGTTGAGGGTTTTACCAGATCAGATTAACTTTGCATATTACAGAAAACAAGAAATTATCCATAATTCCAGTGGTTAAAAGAGACAGAAGTTCATTTTTCTCTCCCACACAAGGCCAGAAGCAAGCAGCCAGGGATGAGTATCATGGCTCTGTGATCAGCAGGAACCCTGGCTCCATTTTTTTTTTTTTTTCTGCTTTACCATCCTTAGTGGTTCA
Organism: Spilogale gracilis; assembly: GCA_004023965.1. Lineage (NCBI taxonomy): Eukaryota > Metazoa > Chordata > Mammalia > Carnivora > Mephitidae > Spilogale > Spilogale gracilis. Next base: position 17,571 of record PITA01005814.1, read on the forward strand.
ATTCGTGGTACATGAAGGCTGCTTGTGTTCTCAACGCCACATCTAAATTCCAGCTAGCAGGAAGGAGGAAAAGAGCATATCCCCTTTCTTTGAGGACACATTCTGGAAGTTAAACATAACATTTTGCTTACCTTCGTTGACTGGCACCTAGTCACGTGCATCTCTAGTTGGAAGAGAGGTTGGGAAATGCAGGCTTTATTGTGGACGGTCACAGGTTCAGTGAAAAACAGAAAGTTTTATTAATACTAAGGCCCAATGTTGAGTATGATTACCTATCTGCCTCAGAGGTCCAATTTTAATGTCTATGAGTCACACCTACATCATTTCTAGCTTCTGGGGTCTACCCCAGAGTGTCTTGGGGCAGTTCTGCGAAGACTAACCTCTGTTTTTTCCCACTCCTCTTTTCCCCCCTTTTAAAGAAGATTTTCTTTATTTATTTGATAGAGAGATAGCACATGAGAGGGACAGCACCAGCAGGGGAAGGGGCAGAGGTAGAGGGAGAAAGCAGACTCCAGCTTGGGGCTTGATCCTAGGACCTTGAAACCATAACCTGAGCCAAAGGCAGACGCTTAACCTACTGAGCCACTCAGGTGTCCTGGTTTTTCTCATTCCTAATGAGATTCACCAACAGCAAGAAATCATAGAGGTCTTTTGGATAGTGAAGAAATTCCAAATTGCTTGTTTATTCTTTACATGATTTCAAGCAACTCACTTTGGAGACTTCTGAGGCCACAAGAATCCTTCTGCGATCCTCTGGAAAAGAACACAGCATCGTGGTTCATTCTGTCAGAACATAAAGCAGGGCAGCCTTTGCTAGGTCCTAGACTTTGGCATGGGTTCCGGGCCCCGTCAAGTGTGCTCTAGGGAGCTGAGGCAGTCCTGCCCAGGGCCTTCCATCTTTGTGCCTGAAACCCCCAAACGACTCCTGATGTCGGGGCCTCACAAGCTTTCATGCAACCTCCTCCCTGTCCCTCAGCCTATCCATTCTTGCAATGCCTCTGCCTTGTGGTCTAACCACTACTTAGAGCCTCTTTCCCTCACAAGTACCCTCACATTTCAGAAACTTCTGGTGGCCGTTCACTCCTGGCAGAGGCTATAGAGACCGCACAGTGAGGACTCAGGGTCCATGGCCTGAGCTATGCTGCAGCAAGCCACGACTCCAACGGAAGTCCAACTTACAGGAGGCTCACGTTACTGGAAGACGCTGGGGCAGGCCTCACCTGGCGCGTATTCCACGTGTCCCAGTCATGTTGTCTGGGTGCTCTTTCTCTCAGTCTCTTGTTCTGCTTTCCTCTCTGTTGACTTCATCCCAGGCGGACTTTCTCCTCATGGCAGGGAAGATGACTTGTGGCCCCAAAGGGGAGCTCTCTGGGGTCCTCGACAGGGCACAAGCTGCAAACAGGCACTGGGAAACACGCAGTTGAGAACAGCTGGGGTACACTCTGTGTTCTAGGCTCTGCTTGGCGGTGGGAATACCGCGCAGACAGGCCTGGGTCACGGCTGTGCCCACCTCTGTGGGGGACGTGGGGCTGGCCACACCGCAGCCATACCCGTGGGTTCTCCAAAGGAGGGCAGGTCTTGTTACCAGAAGAGGGAGAATTGCTGGGTAATGGACATCAGAGATAGCCCTTGACCACCACAGTTGCTGTGTTTGTTTACAAAAAACCAAAGTTTCGCCTTCATTTATTTTTAATTTTATTTTTAAAGGTTTTAATTATTTATATGAGAGAGAGAGAGAGAGACGGAGATATGGAAAGACAGCACAAAGCAGGGGGAGAGGCAGAGGAAGAGGGAGAAGCAGTCTCCCTGCTGATTAAGGAGCCCCATGCGGGACTCCATCCCAGGACCCTGGGATCATGACCTAAGCCGAAGGGGGATGCTTAACCAACTAACCCACCAGGTGCCCCCACATTCATTTAAAATTAGAACTTACTGAGTTGTCCAATGGGACAGAAAGGAAAAATAAAGAGAGAATCTTTCTGGCATCTTTTCCCATGAGACCCAGAGTCCCACTCCACTCATGTCCCTTCTGTCCAGGACCAGAGGAAGTGGAGAGAAGCTGGTACAAATTTGTGGGGCCTGGTAGTGTGGAAGGAGGCCTATGGCAAAGTCCACGTAAAGATTTTTAGCTTGTTGGGGCTTGGAGAACTCCTTTGCTTGGGGACCAAACCTAATCCAAACCTAATCGTCGTGCTTTTGCCTGTGGCCATGGGATGGCCAGGAAACGACAGCGACAGATCCCCAAACTGATGAGCCCACTAGAACATTTTAGAGGAAGAATCTTGCTCAGAAATGACAGGGGACGGCCTATGATGCAGCTTTCTCCACAGACAGTGGGCCCGCTCTGTCGGGAGAGTGTAAAACAGAGAGGTGGGATTTTATTTCCTCCCAAGGGTGTGGCCATGATTTCTCTGGGTCAGAGTCAGTCCTGAACAATGGGGACTGCTCTAGAGAGGGAGGCTCTGAGCTTCCCCTCAGAGGACAGGCTTGGGCAGCCCGCGTGGGCACAGGACCGTGATCTCAATCTTAGGATGGTAATGCTTCCATTTGATAACCAGCCAATTATTTTTCCAAGTTACTAAATCTTCATGCAATTTCGAAAGGCGTATTTTAAAAGACATTTTCATGGGAACATTACCATGAACATCCACATACCCACCAGGCAGCTTTCAGTTATCAGCCCAAGAACATTTTGTTTTATCTTTTAAAAAAAATTTTTAAAGGAGATTTTATTTATTCATTTATCAGAGGGACAGAAAGAGAGTGAGCACACAAGCAGAGGGAAGAGCAGGGAGAGGGAGAAGCAGGCTCCCGACTGAGCAAGGAGCCTGAGGCAGGACTCAATTCCAGGACTCCAGGATCATGACCTGAGCCAAAGGCAGATGCTTAAGGACTGAGCCCTCCATGTGTCCCTTTCTTGCTTTATCTATACTCCCACCCATTCCCTCTACCCCATGGGATTATTTTAAAGCTGTCATTTAACACATCATAATATTTTAGGTAACTATATATTTTTTAGATTTCATTTATTTGGGGTAATTATTTTTTAGAAAAGATTTCCAAAAATCATAAAATGCATATAAAATGTTTTGGGTGCCTTGGTGGCTCAGTCATTAAGTATCTACCTTCAGCTCAGGTCATGATCCTGGAGTCCTGGGATTGAGTGCCACATTGGGCTCCCTGTTCTGCGGGAAGCCTGCTTCTCCCTTTCTCACTCCCCCTGCTTGTGTTTCCTCTCTAGCTGTGTTCCTTTCTGTCAAATAAATAAAATCTTTTAAAAAGAATGCATATAAAATTTTTAATGGTATCTCAGATTGACTTCCATAAAAATCAAAGTTAGATAAACAAGCCCCCCCACCCTCCACTGTTTTTATCCTTCCCACCCAATCCATCTGCCTTCCACCCAAGTGATTCATTGCAGTGGAGACTAATTATGGAGCTATTTGGACATCCCCTATGCCAATAGCATCATCTCCATTTTGCACCCCAGGTCCAAAAACTGGGAATCTTTGCAGGGGAATCTGCACATACTTGCATTTCTCCCTCTCATTTGGAAACCAAATGACCTCAATGTGTGGTTTGCCATGCACGGTTTTCATTTTCCCCTCCCCTAGTATTTGAAGGACATCTCTGCCTGGGCCTGGATTTCCTCACATGCATTCCCCGAAGCAGCAGGAGTTGGGAAAGGCTGGGACAGCTACGGGGAGATGTCTCTATTCCGAAAACAGGCTGCAGAGTTCTGCTGGACGGCTCAGGTGGAGACAGATGCTCTACCTTCCAGAAACGAAGGGACATGCCTACATTTTCAGATCCACAGGCCCTTGCCCTGGACTGGGATCTGACCTACTCAGACTTAAAAGATTGATAGAAAAGACGGTCTCTGGGCATAAATAAAAATAAATGAAGTAGAGCCTGGAGGAAGGAGCTCTAAAGTAGATTTGAAAGTGCTAAGTAAAGAATGCGTCTCATCTGTAACTGGTTTATTGAAAAGTCTAAATTTGTTGAGGATAGAAAGGGTTTTCAACTTTTGTTGAACTGTGCCCTAGCTCTCCTCCCCCTTTTTTTGCTTGTGGCTCCTTTCATGAAATTTTGGCCAAATTCAAACTTTCGAGACATCTTTGGGATTTAAGACAAATTCCTGTTCATTTAAAATACTTTAACCCTGAACTTAGTTTAAATCTTGGCTCTACCCTGCTCCCCAGCTCCAGTGGGGGCTATGGCTGGGGGCCTGGCTATTTGGAAAGGAGCTGGGGTCTAGAGCCAAGAGTCCTCCACCCCTGGCCTCCACCAGTTCAAGCTTCTGGGGTGGGTTGGAATGAGGCAGGAGGTGTGAGGGCCGGTGCTGGTGACTGCCACGTGTCTGAGTGGGGAGGGGTCCCTAGTTCTCCTCCTCCTTCTGTGCACCTTCACATGTAGGCAGCCTTCCTTGCACACATCCCCACGGTCTGTCCCAGTTTGGGGAGCCCCTCTCCTCATCCCCAGACATAGGGAATCACCTGACCTCCAGAACACCTTCTTCTCTGCAGGCTATCTGAGCCTCCCCCCTCCCACTTCTCCCATTGCCCAGTTGGATGGGGAGTAAGCGGGGCAGGCACTGTTCTGAGCAGGAACTGCTCCCCAAGGCCCTGCACAGAGGTGGCTGCTGCCTAACTACTTGAAGATGCTCACTTTCGGGGTGCCTGGAGGGCTCAGGCAGTTAAGCGTCTGACTCTTTGATTTTGGCTCAGGTCATGATCTCAGGGGAGTGGGATCGAGCCCTGTGTCAGGCTCTAAGCTCAGCTTAGAGTCTGCTTGTCCCTCTCCCTCCACTCCTCCCCCTGCTCTCCCTCTCCCTCTCTCTAAAATAAATAAATAAAATCTTAAAAAAAAAAAAGAAGATGCTCACTTTAGAATGTGGGGGTTCCTGATGCATTCTGTCTTCCGTCAGCTTTGGATCAAAACACAATTTTGGCTCAATAGGAAAATTCCATTTCCTGGGCAGGCCTTGCAGCTGGCAAAAACCACCTGGAAATACATACTTTGTGCAGAAGAGGGAGCAGGAAATTTGTAAGAGGCCTTGTTTTAATAGCTTGTGTGGAGGTGGTTGCTTTTCCTTAAAAGGGTGAGAGTCAAAATACATGGGTGGTGTTACCCAGCATTTGAATCGTAAAACAAAGACCCTTGGGGGAATTCTGTACAGGAAAAAATTGAAAAGGTGCTGGGGCTTTGGTGTGTATTGACACAGGTCTGGGATTTCATTCACTAGACTATAACCCCAGACACTGGGGACCAGGACTGTCTTGAGATCTGTTATATTTGCAGTACCCACACGGTGTATGTCACATCAAGGGCGGTCGATACGTATTTTTTGAAGAATTGAATGAACAGAATTGGGGGACCCCCAGTGGCTATATCCTTAGCGACCAGTTGCTTCCTGCAATGTTTTCTGAACTCTGACTGTGCCCCAGCACTGTTCCAGGTTCCCCAGGAACTTAGAAGATGGTTAAAATTCCTGTCCTCCAGAAGTTTTTGACTAAGGCTGGGAGACAGAGTGGCAAACTCTGTACCTATAAAGCCTCCAGATTCTTAGGGAGAAAGTGACGACCCTGTCTTTGAAGTCAGCAAGGAGTAGGGAAGCCCCTGGCCTAAGTCTGGTGATCTCAACTGTGTCAAGTGAAGCTGGGTCTTTCATGTTCTCTCCAGTATGACATGGGGGTCACCCAGCTGGTAATGGCAGTGACTCCAAAATCCTCACCTTCACGATGACGGTTAGCAGAGACGATAGTCACTGAACTGGAAGAGATGGTGCGTTTCACAAGGTTCTCGGGTTGTCTTGGCTTCTCATAACCTGCCCTCCTTCCCGGGGACTCCCATCATGCTTACCTCTAGCTCTCGGGTTAGATTTGGTTTTTTGTTTTTTGTTTTATCCTCCTCATTATATATCACCGATCCCCCCAGATTGTTTTCTGTTGGGTCTTCACATGGAATCATGGGACTAATTTCTCCACGTACCTGCTGGCGAGTGAAGACTATGCCTCCCAAGACCGGAAGCTGTAGCCTGAGCGAATAGTCCTTAGGAAGGGAAATTAGCGGTGAGGTTTTCAGACCTGAGGCAGACCCATGGGGTATGGGCGACTTGCTATTTTGGGTTATCAGTGGCGTATTCCCCAGAGGGGAGCCCTTCACTCCTCCAAGGTCGGATCCTCCCCACCCCCACTACCTCTTAGCCTTGAGTGAGCCTGGGACAGTTCTCCCTTGAGAACAGTAACCAGATTCCTTGGTCTCATGGAGGGTCTTTGGGAATTAAGTATAAGGCATGAAAGGGCCTGAACTGCCTGAGGAAGGGGTGCCTGGGAATTCTCTCTGCATCTCTCTGCAAACTGGGTGCAGCCCTCCAGTCCCATCTGACCACGGACAGGCCACTGAATGGAACTTGAAATCCCACAGTCTGGGCACTGAGCCCAGGAAGACCCAGGTGCCACCAAGTGGGTTGGTTACCCAAGAAAGACTAAGAGAAAATGCTCCCCTACCCCACGCACAGATTTTATCTTTGGTGGTAATGTAACTCGAAAGCCAGTGTCCTCGGGCTACTTCTTTTTTCTTGGAACAACCAGAACAAATGTATCAATCCAATGGCTTTCTTCCCACCTCGCATGAATATTTATACATAAAGTGCCTACCCATCAGGCGAGTGGCATTGGATCTCAGCAGTCGACTGTGCCACAGACTCAGTCCTGGAAGAATAAATGTGCTTGGCTGCTGTCCTAGCAAGGCTGTTGTAAAGGGACCTCTTTTTGAAATGTTTTCCAGCTGTTACTTCCTTTCTGAATAATCTGAGCCTAATTCAATTTGTGGCACCTTTCTCATTCCAGATTTTTGCAGAGGGCAAATCACCCACATCTGGCTCTCTGTAATCCTGTATATGTTCCACGGGGTTTGGTGGAGACTTTTACGGAGTTGTAAATAAATGACCTCGCTGGAACGCTGGAGAAGTGTTCCACGTGACACGGTCTTCCAATTACATGGTTTGATGGCGACCTCGCCAGATGCCATGCGTTATCTCCGGAATGCTGGGGGTGAAAAGGTCGACCCCCTTCTCTGAGCTGACTCGGGGAAGATCCAGCACACTGCGGTGTTACTGTAGGGGAAAAGGCAAAGCAGAGAGAGCCAACAACGTCCATGCTATAGTTAAAAACAAAACACAACAAAATACGCAAACAACAAAACTTGACTTTGGAAACAGTCCCGCCCTCCTATATCATAAAAACTATTTATAAAGCCAAGTATGACTCGATAGATAGGCCTTCCCTTCTGGTTTAATAATTTCCCCACCCAGCTGCCATTCCCAGTGTGATTGGCAGGGATGGTCAAGACGGATGATGGTGTAAAGGAGCCACAGTAAAACAGACTGGAGAAGTGAGAATTGAAAACAGTGTCCCCTTGCTGGAAATGGACTAGAATCGGAGTCTCTGTATCATCTGGGGATGCTGGTGAAGACCGCCCATGGGGAACAGAAGCCAAATCACACTTAAGTGGATTGACAAGCTAAATGGACTTCATTATTTCCCTCCCACGTCTGCAAACCAGCCTACCAAAATATTAGCAACCAGTGCCAAGGCCAGGGCTCATGGAGGGAGGGAGGAAATAAAGCGGGCAAAACTTTTGTCTGCCACCCTCCCATATTCTCTGCCAGGGGCGTCCTCTTCTTCCCTCCAGATGTTTTCTTTCCCCCTCATCTGGCCATCAACTTGATTCCTGATACAATGTTGATGCAGAGATAAGTTTTACTTGATGTTATCTCAGGCTGTGCCAGTTTCCAGGGAAACCACATACATGTGTATTTCAAAAGTACCAGGCACAAAGGATTGGATAATTGAACTATAAAAGCCATATTTGCAATCCTGATTCTTGTTGGAGTTCTCAATGAATCTGATTCTCGCTTGCTCCCATCCAAAGTCCAGAGCAGATACTCTTGCGTGACAAATTAGAGTTTTTGCTAATCACAGTGTGGTTCCTGGAGCAGTAGGAGTGACCCCCACCTCCACCGAGTGTGTTAGATGCAAATTCAGATTCCACACTGCCGATGGGGCACCAAATAAGAATCCTTATTTTCATAAAGTCCCCGGATGATTCTTATGCAAAGTCAAGTTTGAGAAGCACTGGTTAAGCAAGTGGGTTTCTAACTATTGGGCAGCCACCTATTAATAAGTCATGGATCAACTTGGTGATTGTGACCAGGAATTTTTTTTTTTTAAATGACATCCTATAAGAGAACATACAGGAGTACATGGCACATAGGAAGGGTAAATATCGGGAAACTTGTTTTGATCGTAATTCCTGGGCTGTTGTGTAAAACATGTGGTGCCTCCCCTCCCTCCCCAGTGGGTGGGTCATTGTCAAAAGCACGTGGAAACCACTGGTCTCACTATCTGGCTGGCTCCCTGTGTAGTCGAAGGTTACCTTTCCATCAAGTTCATACACCAGACAGATACCTGTAGCTCATTAACTATAGATACACCTGAACAGATACACGCTTTTTTATATTCCCCTTTATCATGAACTTCTATAAGAAATGGTTATGTGTGTTGATCGGTGACTATTTGATAAGGATTCATTGGATATATTCATTCTAGAAAAGAAAATCTCTCCTGAACAACAGCATGATTCCTTTTATTAATGTATTATTTGATCTGCTATATATAATTTTTGAATCTTGCCTCCTAGTTTTCTTCGGGCTGTATCTAGCACTAACTATAATAACTTTGTGCTCCTTTCATCATTTCCTTGAATATAGACCTCTATCTTATGTATATGGTCTCACCGTGTGGATTTGCCAGTCACCTTGTACTGGAAGGTCAGAAAGGCACTCAGTTCAGTAGACTAAGACACAGCCCCCGCCCCGCCCCACCTTCTGCACCACGGAGACCTATTCTGTGAAGCAGTGTGGGATTCCAACATGGGAGGAAGATGTGGGGCAAGGCGGCTGAGCTGTGTGCATCCTACATGCTTAATCTGATAGTGAACTGATGTCTGCTTTGAAATACGCCTCTGTTTGTGATGGATGTTTTAGTGTTGTGACCTTGGGCAAGCTCTTTGACCTTGCAGTGGATATATATGATGGGGATGATCAAAGTACCCTGTAGGGTTTTGTAAAGGCAAAGTGTATGAATTCTACCAAATTCACTATTAAAAAAATTGATTGGACTCCCACCATATACTGGGCATGGTGGGAGCTGCCGGGAATACAGTCCCTAGAGAAAGAGACAGTTCCTGCCCCCAAAGGGTTTCTAGTCTCTCAAGGAAACGGACAAGAGTGGAGCAGTGAGTGCTCACAGAGGCGGTCAAGAAACAAGGCACTTATTTCTACAGCCTCCTAGTGGTTCCCTTCTTCTATCCTTGCCTTTTCCAGAACCCTCCATGGGTCCAGATGGAAATACTGAGTCCTAACAGAGGGCCTTAATGCTCCTACTAGGACTGTGGCTGCCTCTCCGCGGCATTTCCTCCCACTTCCCATCTTGTGTATCTTTTCCCTGCCACAATGAGCTCTTTGGTACTTTTTAAGCACACCAAGTCGGTCTGCCTCAGGGTCTCACTCAGATCTCTGTGTGGGTCATTTCTCCTCAACATCTCCCTATGGCTCACCTCTCTCTTCATTCCAGTCTCTGCTCACAACTCCTTTGTTGGTGAGGTCTTTCCAGAAGATCACATCTAAAGTACAGCTTACCCCCTTCCACTGCTCTCCACTCCTCTACCCTAGTTTATTTCCCCCCATAGCTCTTCCCAACAGAGACATACCTGTAATAGAAGCTTTTGTGTGTCCACTTTTGGCGAGGCCCCAGGACCCAGATATTTGACCAAACATTATCCTAGATTGTTGCTACGAAGGTTCTTTTATTTTTTTTAAAAGATTTTATTTATTTCTTTGACAGAGAGAAACACAGCTAGAGAGGAAACACAAGCAGGGGGGGCAGGAGAGGAAGAAGCAGGCTTCCTGCTTCAGGATCATGAACTGAGCCGAAGGCAGATGCTTAATGACTGAGCCACCCAGGCACCCACAAAGACACTTTTTTAAAAGATGAGATTTGCATGTAAATTGGTAGATTGCACAAAGCAGACTGCCCTCCAAATGTGGGTGGGCCTCATCCAATCAGTTGAAGGCCTTCACAGAAAACACTGACCTACCCCAAAGAAAGAATTCAGCTAGCAGGCTCCCTTTGGACTCGAACTGCAACATCAACTCATCCCGAGGTCTCCAGCCCACCAGTCTCTCCGGTCACACAAGCCTATTCTTACATAACTATGGATACATACACATTTATACTTTTATACACACATCAATATCTACCTATCTCTATACATATATTCATCCTATTGGTTCTGTTTCTCTGGAGAACATGGACTAATACCTATTATTTGTTTGTCTGCCTGGACCAAAAGTCATCTCTGTGAGAGCAGGGATTTTTATCACTACTCTGTCCTTGCCCCTCAATAAATTTTTATTGACATGGGAAGAATTTCAGATTTGAAAAGATGCTATTAAAGGAAATAAGCAGGGCTATAAAAGCTGAAGAGTAGGTTGAAAATTTCCTTCTTATGTTCAGTTGAATGGTGGTATTCCTCCCTACTCCCCAAAGTTCATGGTGTACGTGGAACCTGAGAACATGACCTTATTTGGAAATAGGGTCTTTGCAGATATAACAGAGATGAGGCCATTGGATGGTGAGCTCTCATCTAATAAGTAGTGTCTTACAAGAAGAGTAAACAGGGGCACGTCAGTGGCTCAGGTGGTTAAGCGTTTGACTCTTGATTCAGGGGAGTAAGGCTGGGTCCTGTCTGGCTCACACTGGGCGTGAAGCCTGCTTGACATTCTCTCCCTCTCCCTCTGCACCTCCCTTCTTCCCCTCCCCCCACCCCTGACTTGTGCTCTCATACTCTTAAAAAAAAAAACAACACACAGAATGTATAGACAGGAGAATATCACACGAAGACAGAGAGACAGAAATGCGAAGGGAACCGCGTGGGATGCCGGAGGCAGGAGCACCAAGGATGGCAGCCACAGAGTAGCGTGCACCACCCGGCTTGCAGCTTCTAGGAGGTACTGACCCTGTGGATGCCTCTGTGAAAGTCCAGAACCGGTGAGAGGAGTGGAACACCGCTTCGGCAGCCCGAGCAAGTGACTGCGTCCCTGCCCCCCCATCTCGTCTCCACCAGCGCCCCAGAACCCTGCTGTTCAACACCCCCTTGCAGACTTGCCTTTCCCTGTGCCCACCCCGGCCCCCCAGCTGCTGAGAGCAGGTGCCTGCCTGGCCAGCCTGTTACCTTGGAGCCCAGCGTGAACAGGTGATGAGAATCAGCACACAGAGCTGGGGGAAGGGGCGGTGGGATTCAAAAATGCAGCAAGCTTCTTTCCAACTTGTGGGTCCGCGTGTTGGGAGGCAACTAGCTTGCAGTTTTGCCCGAATCAAGACCTGAGCTCATGGGGTGACCAGCCCACCACACCGATGGGCTGTCCAGAGGCGACGAGGGGGAGTGGTCACCCAGCTCGGGTCGAAAGCTGCTGTTTAAATTAAATTAAGAAGGCTGCAGAAATCCTCCATGAGGCACTCTCCTAGCTTTCCCTGGGCTTATTTCCCCTAGAGGATGCGTGAGGCTTTTCTCCGCGAGGGCTGGAGGACTTGGGAGGCTGTGGTGTGGGAGCTGCTGGGTGCCGCGCTGACTCTGGGAGGGAGGCTGGGGAGCTACTGGCAGGCTGCTCCCGCTGGCGGCGGCTGGGACTGGCCCTCGAAGCACTTTTCCTTCCCAGGGCTTATCACAGTTTGTCATTGCATGTTTTCCTGATTAATTGATTTTGCCTGGGCGGATCCTTGTCTGTGTTACCAGAGATTCCCAGGAGGATGGGGATTAGGGGGTTCTCGCTGCCTGTCGTGTGTTACAAATGGAAAAGATGTAGAAATCTAGGCCAACTTCAGGACCGTAAAGGCGCCCTGCTAATGAGTGCTAGAAACCTTAGAGGCATCCTCCCTTTTTATTACAGAACTCCACCTCCCCAAGGGCCTAACAGATGACAATTCCTTCCCACTCGCTTCCTTTCTAGGTAGTCAACTTTTTTTCCTCTTCTAAAGGCGGAATTCTAATCCAGAACCAACTGAAAACAGAGCTGCTTGCAGCCCAAGAGGAGGATGGAGTGGGACCCTCACAGGCCTCCCCTTCATGAGCTCCTGAGGCCTCTCCAATGATCCCTAGAGGGTTCTGGGGTGAAAAGCCCACCCCAGGGGTCCCAGAGAATCCTCACCAGCTGGACGCACAGGGCCTGTGAGACTCAGAATCAGGGGAACCTGGCCGTTAGACCTCGACTCAGACTCGAACGTTGGGTCCACCCTCAGACCCCACCCAGGAGGTGGCCTCCCCCAGAATGCAGGTGCCAGCTCTTGGGAGAAATGTCTCCATCTTCTTGTCTTCATCTCCTAAAAAGAAGGTTCGTTCCCCGAGCCCAGGAATCGGGACAAAACACAGTACAGCCACGTAAGAAAAATAACTTTGTTCTTAAGCATATACAATCTTATTGAAAGTCACAGTATCACATCCATACTGTTTGAATATCAGCTAAACTGTGATATGGACCTGTTATAAATGATGAACCCAGCTGCTGAAGTATAGGACGAGTCACTGCGAAATAAGAACAGTCGTGACACACACACAGTCCTCTAGGGCACGTGCTTTTGGGATCTCGAAAAGAGCCCTGAGGGTCTCTAGGGGTTGTACTGAAGGGTTGTTGGTCTCCTATATTTTCCCTAAAACAGTAATAGCTTTTTGAAGGAGCCTGTGAAGTCCGAGATTTTATGCTTTAACAATTATGGTCATGGGTGGTTTTTTTTTTTCCTTCAAATGGAAAATTGTTTTTTGATTTGTTGAGAAATACACATGCTGACCGTGCCAAGTAAAACTTCATCTATTTCCCTGAATTCATTATTAATAATCTGAGATGGCTCTATTCTATTAGTTGTTCGGCTTGGAGTCCCAAAAATAAATTTCCTTTTCAGGAAGGTTATCTGAGAGATGTCGAGGTTGCACAGCGAGGCTGCGGTCTCTCTGTGATGGGCCGGCCTTGGGGGAGCAGGGAAGGGACAGTGATACCCAAAGTATGATGAGGGACTTGCTCCCAGCGCAAGGAGTTGCCTGGCGCCTCGTCACGGCCACGATCTTCCCATGCCTGCCTGGGAAAAGCCTTCATGAGGCAAACAGTAGTTGTGAATCCTGGAAGAGGGAGCATGACCAGAACCGGGTTGCCCTTCACCTGGTATTTGGTGGGGTTATACTCCTGCTCCCCATGCTGGTGTGCACTTGTTACATTTATCTAGTTTGGCTCTGGACTCACCGGTCTGAGTGCATACAGTACAAATGACCTCTGTTGGTCAGTTCGCTCGGTGGCGGGCACTGGAATTAAGACGGGACAGAGAAGACAGCATTGCCTTTGGACCGCCACGCTCTTTGGCATAGTAAAGCCTGTGATTCCTCTTTCTGGAATTCAGGAGGGAGGGAGGATTTTCCTAAACTAAAATGTAAGCCCTCCTTGCACTATTTCAACAGCAAATTTTTATTGCCACAGCTTTCCAAAAACAAAAGCAATGATTAGGTTCCCATCCTAAATGCTAGTTATCAGGGTGCACATGATGAAAGTCAACATTTCTACAAAGATCCTTTTCCCCCCATAAAACAGGGAGTGGCTTAGCAAAGCAGTAGCAAATTTTATCCCCCATTAGGTTTTGAGAAGCCCTCTTTAGACAGTGAGCTTTGACTTTCTATCCATAACCTGAAGATACATTAGGATTAACAGTGATTATGCCTTAACTTGGATTGAGTTCCACATCGGTCTCCCTGCTCAGTGCGGAGCCTGCTTCTCCCTCTCCTTCTGTCTGCCTCTCTGCCTACTTGTGCTCTCTCTCTCTCCGTCAAATAAATACTTAAAAAAAAAAAAGTATAATTTGGGCACAGAGAGTACTGATTTGGTCCCGAGTTGCAGTCCAAGTTTTGAAAATCTGAGGATAAACATTATAATCTGCTCTCATCTCACAGACTGCAATTGTACAATACAGGTTATCGTGTAGACTCATGAATTCCAGATATTGATTCCTTCAGTTCCTTTTTAAATATATTATCCTAGCCTCTGGCCAAACATGCAGTTTGATTGCACTTTAGGAACATTTGACAATAAAGAAGTTTATATTTCTAGACACAAATCCTCATTAAAAAAAATCAAAGATGGACCTAATCATTTTTCATAAGGCCTGTAAATAATTTGCTTTAGCACTCATCCATCCACACCCTTTAAATATTGTGTTCTGCAAACAGGCAACGTTAAACGCATTCCAGATGGGAATCAACAGCTGCTTAGCTCAGCTTTCGGTGAATTCCGGGGTTGCTGAGGCCTTTGGCTGCAAAGATTGGATTCTGGAGAGACTGAATGGGGAGGAAAAATGCTAGAAAAAGAGCACTGAGAATGCGTTTGCTTTGTGACTTTCTGGTGGGCTGGCACTGAGGATTTTGCACGAGGAAGAGACAGCCGGGCAAAAGGTCCATGAAACAACCAGCCAGGGGCTGAGCGTCTGGAGTCTGGGCTGGTACCTTGACGGAGACAAGGAAAGGCAGGCTGTTGTCATGGGAGAATCGCAAACCGAGGTCCTTCCTAGCATTCCTGAGAGAGAATGTTGCACGGTGGCAGGCATCCGCACACCAACAGTGCTCTCTTAAACAAGCTTTCCTAGCAGGAGAGTTAAATGAAAAAGAAAAAAGAGAAGTGAACAAACACCTCCCAGAAATATGGGGAGAAATCGCAGGGAAGAGGAACCCCACCACGAGCAAGTGTGTGTGCATGATTTTCTGTGAGCCTCAATATAGGGGGAAGGGCCCCCGAACAGGTGGTTGCATTTCTGGGCAGCAGATGTCACCATGGACTCGAGGAAAACTGTGTCCTTCCCTCTAAAAACCAAGAGGTTCCCTGGTGATGTTCCCAAGGAGCAGATGCCCCTGCTGGTCTCTCCATGGTTCCCTCCTGCTCCTGTTTCTAAGGAGCCAGAGGAAGTCTTTTCCAGAATATGCCTCCCTCTGGGACCAAGCAATCCTCTCTGAATAGGAAATGTACAGATATGCGTGGTGGCATAAACCCTTAACCATCGTATTTGAATTAGAATGTGGCAATTTACAGGACAGGAAATACAGGACTACAGTTTTCCTCCATCTTCCCTAATCTGCCCTTCTTCTTATTTCCCTCTTTGCTTTAATCACAGTTGGGAAACAAGGTGGGACAAGAGGATAGGATATTTAAAATACATATTCAATTGGTAAGGAAAAAGAATTATCCTCCACCAAGGTAAATATACAATGTTGTTTTCCCCTTTTAATTAAAGAAGGTTAATTTTGATACTGAGTAATAGTCTGTTATGGACATGTATCTTTTTTTTTTTTTAGTAAGTAACCTCACATCTTCTCAGAGCACCTTGCCATTTTTCCCTTTTGGATATTTTGCCAAACTTTAAGACACTGTGAGAGTACTTGACTCAGAAATCCAGAAATTTGTGAACAAGGAATTAAAGGGAAAGTTCCTATGTTGCCCTCCTAACCGCAGCACCGCCCCCCCTCCAAGCTGGCTCCCTGAGGGAAGCATGTAAATTAATGACTTACTTCCTCATGTCTCTGGCAGGGGATTCTGAAAACAGTATTTGGAAGAACAGGAGGGAGAAGGCAGGAGAAGAGTTAAAGAAATTAAAAGTGTATCTTTTCTAGGTCTCCAATGGTTTTTTTTTTTTTTTCCTTTCTTTTTCTGTATAGGTTTTAACTGCAGGTGGAAAACACTTTTCTCCTCCTGTGGCATGACGATAATGGGGCGTGCTAAGGATAAAAGTCTCTGGTGGGTCCCAAGTCCCTCATCTCGGTTCTTTTTGGGTATTCGTCTCCAGAGCCCAAGTCCATGGTCTCTGGAGAGCTGGAAAATTCCTGCGGTGAAGGGAACTCCTCTGCCGGCGAGTGAGTCCGGTGCCCGAACACCTTCTCCTGCAGCTCGGCGATGTCACCGCGGATGTCAGCCAGCAAAACGAGCAGGAAGTCGAAAGACCCAGGGGGTCCCTGCACACAGGAGAGGAATCAAAGCCAGAAGACCACAGATGCAATCCTGTGCAAAGCCATGGATTTTGTGGGCACCATGATTTGCTACTCCTCCCCCAGCTTAATGGCAACTACTTAGTTGCAAACTGTGTCCCAAATGGAGTAAACATAACAACTACTTCAACAGCCAGGTGGTAAGTGGGGTGTTCTTAAGATAGCCTTCTAAATCCTTCATCTCCCATATGAGCTGTGGTGACACATTCTCTCTCCTCCCTCCTAGTTCTCAGCTACATCAAATCTGCTAGAATGAAAGAGAAGACCCCTCCTACATTACTTTCCAAAAAAAAAAATGGGGTAACATAGAGTAATGGTTAAGAGGTTGGGATTCTGGGGGCGCCTGGGTGGCTCAGTTGGTTGGGCGACTGCCTTCGGCCCAGGTCATGATCCCGGAGACCCGGGATCGAGTCCCACATCGGGCTTCCTGCTCGGCGGGAAGCCTGCTTCTCCCTCTCTCACTCCCCCTGCTTGTGTTCCCTCAGCTCTGTGTTCTCTCTGTCAAATAAATAAAATCTTTAAAAAAAAAAAAAAGAGGTTGGGATTCTGGGGTCACCTGGGTGGCACAGTCCTTAAGCTTCTGCCTTTGGCTTGGGTCATGATCCCAGCATCCTAGGATCGAGCTCTGCATCGGGCTCCATGCTTCTCCCTCTGCCCACTCCCCCTGCTTGTGTTCCCTCCCTCCCTGTCTCTATCAAATAAGTGGGATCAAAAAAAAAAAAAAAAAAAAAGAAAGAAAGAAAAAGAGAGGTTGGGACTGTGTTGGGTTTGATCTCACCCATGTCACTTACTAGCTGGTTGAGGCCATCTCCCTATCTGTAAAATGGAAATAATAATAACCCCAACATCATAGGGTTTCATAAGTGAGGATTTAAATGAGTTAATGTATATAAAGGGCTTAGAGTATCATAAATGTTCTAAATGTTATCCCCCAAAGAGGAAACGATTAAGATGTTTATAAAGATCATGACTCTAACTGTGACCTGAATGTAGTTGAAAGTATGTTGTAATGACATCCATTCCTCATTGTCCGGGAAAGGTCCAAGGCCTTCCTAATTTTCCTAGGGACTGAACATTTTTTATGACTGTATGGTTTTTGTTAAGCCTTAACTACTATGTAGCGCTCTGCGGGTCGGTCGGGTCAGAGTAATGCGGGAATGGGCAAGGTGTGGGCTTGCTAGTGGCTTATGTAACATCTTTATCACCCCCGGTTCTGATGCTGTAGCCTTTGAAACACTGACTCCATTTGCAAAGCACTTAGGGGTGGGTAGAATTCTGAGAATAACTGATGCTCCTTTGAAGAGTGGAAGCTGGGATTACCCTTGCCATTGCACTGACATCCAGGGGTGCTAAGGAAGGCCAGGATCAGAGAGCTCATCGGTGGAAGGCTTGAGATGGGAACCCAGACCCCCTACATCTAAGCTGAGGCTGTCTGTCTTCAGAAAGGACATTGATCTTTTCAAAAGCAACGGAGTTGCTTAAATTTTCTGTGCTTTGGATACTACTGATGTTCATTTTTTAATCTCCCAGATGCCAACATATATCCAAGCCAATTTATTCTGAGCGGGCCCAAGCAGCCATACATATCTCTGCAGTGTTTTGGGGGAAGAGCTGGTCATGGGATCTGCTAGAGTCACAGCGCTGGCTAACCTCGTACGTGATCAGAGTTATGAGAGCCCTGTCCAATGTTTTAGGACATACTTGAAGGTAGACTCATGGCACATGGGTATTTTTTTTTTTTAATCTTAAGACCTTCCACATAAAGATTAGCCATGATAAAAGAAAAAACAAAACCCTGAAAACAGATTTAGAAAAATAAACCCCAACCAAGAGTCCTCCACAATTCTCCTCCTCACTCCTGAGCTCCCCTTGGGGAGGCTGAGTACTGGCTAGAAGGGACTTGCTGTTGCTGAGGAGCCCATAAGACCAATTTAACAGGCTCATCAGAGCTATATCCCTGAGAACATTCCCCCGAGGGAGGGGGCAGATAGCGCTACTCACTGGTGACCCTCTGGGTCCAGGCGCTCCTCTCTCCCCCTGCAAGCAGAAAGATCACATTAGCTTTGTGGACCACGTGGGATGCTTCCCCAGGGCTTTATGTAGACCCCCACGTCACCACTGCCCTACATAAACATGTGTTTTCTATCGGAAACAAATGGAAGCTTGAAGCTGGACTCGAGGGACCATTTGTTTGAACAGAACTGCTGGGGTCAAGTGTCTCTCATTCCAATTTCCCCTGGGGCCATGGATTTTCAAACCAGATCTGACAAGAGGAATGCTTGTATTTCCAGGCAACACGTGCAGGAACCTATCAACTTTCCAAAGTAATGCACGCTGACTTCTTCTCGGGGGAGCAGCGGGGCTGCTCGGGAAGTGAAAGCACCCACTCGCAGAGACGGGATCTTTTCCTGTTCTTGACATAAACTTGTCAACAGAATGGCGACAGCCCCACCGAGGAACATCGGCCCAAGCGAAAGGCCCCTGCTACACAGGGCTTATGTAAAATGTACAGGGTACTCATTCTTGGGTTTTTTGTTTTATCTACTTAATTAATTAATTTATTTATTTTTACAGTTGTTTGCATCTTAGATTTTCTTTCCAGCTTGGGAGGAAAAAAAATGTATCAATTTTGCTACATGCAAACTGGAGAGAGGAAATGGTGCTCGGGCTTTACTTAATCCCTGCCCAGTAGGCTGCAGTTGGGAAAACTTGGGCTGTAAGGAGGACTCAAAGACTGACCTTAGAGCCGTCTCTTCCCGGTGCACCTGGTGGACCCTACAAGACAAAGAGGTCTAGTTCAACAGAAGGAAAATACACGGGACAAGAACACGCTGTTCCCAGCAACAGGAAGTGGATCTCTGATAAGATACTGACCACGGGGCCCCTCCGGCCTTGCTTAATGTGGGACAGATCAGGAGATGGTCCCATGGGTCCCATCGAGCCCCGCGGGCCGGGCTGCCCGGGAGGGCCTGGCACACCAGGGAAGCCTGGGCTCCCCTTTGGTCCTGGTGAGCCTGTAATCAAAGAAGAGCTCGTTAGCTCCACATCCCGTGAGGAGGAGAGGGACTCTGGTTGCCCAGAAAGTTGGGGAGCCCTTTGCAGCCATTTCTCTTTGCAATTTGCCATTTGTTTTTTACTTAAAAAAAAAATATATATATATATATATATACACACACACACATATATATACATATATATATTTATTTATTTGACAGAGAGAAACACAGCTAGAGAGGGAACACAAGCAGGGAGAGTGAGAGAGGGAGAAGCAGGCTTCCCGCGGAGCAGGCAGGCCGATGTGGGGCTCGATCCTGGGAGTCCAGGATCATGACCTGAGCTGAAGGCAATTGCTTAACCAACTGAGCCACCCTGGCCCCCCTGCCATTTGTCTTCTGATCTCTCTACGAAGATGTGCTTCAGGCATTTTAAACTTGACATGATCAGAATTCTTCATCCTTATATAACCCTTGTAGACCACATTTCTCCAAAAACATCTCGACACCCCTTCTCTGTAAGAGTTAACTTCTGTGTACAATAATACTATATAATGTGTGTCTATATTAGATATAGACATTAGCTATACATCAACTACAGACATATGTAACTTTATCCACACACATACATGCACAACACATACACTCACAAGGGTTTATGCAGTCGTTTATGGATACTGTTGTTCTCCCAATTTCCTACCATTTAGAAATGGGGAGATTTCCTACAGAAAGCTGGATTTCTGGCATCTGGTGGAAGACAGGAAGAACTAAAGCCTAGACCACTATTTTCCCTGTGGCACAATGGTTTAGTTGACTCCCACTGCTCAGAGCCTGTCCCTTTACTCACCCATGCCACCTGATTG
Organism: Spilogale gracilis; assembly: GCA_004023965.1. NCBI lineage: Eukaryota > Metazoa > Chordata > Mammalia > Carnivora > Mephitidae > Spilogale > Spilogale gracilis. The sequence continues at coordinate 37,558 of PITA01005814.1, forward strand.
GTCCCTGTAGACACTGTGGGTTTTGTTTTTATTTCTTTTCTGAGGCCTAACGTTTCAGAGCACTGGGAGCATTCAGAGTTTAGGATCAAACTATGGGACTGCTTTTGGGCCTGTGCGTGCCACAGTGCGGCCACGCTGATCACAGAAGCCGATGGGGAAGTGACCTACAGGCTTCATCTACCTTCAGCTATGCACGGAGACAGCTGGCAACAGTCCCTCTGGCTGGGACTTGGCTCACAGAGGGGGGCACTGTCTGTCACACAGGGAGGGAACACCTCACTGGCTCTTGGGGAGCATAGCTGTTAAGTTGTGGGGCAGCACCAGGGTGCAGACTTTGGGATATTCACCTCTGCATTAGGCCCCAAATGTCTGCAGGGGCAGGGGGAGGAGGGAGAAGTGAGTGAGCCCTAGGAGAGTATTTTCTTCATTATAGTAAATGACACATAAAGTCCTTACTTTAACTACGTTAAGATGGACAGATTAGTAGCGTTAAGTACATTCACCTTGCTGTGCAACAGATCTCTAGAACTTCTTCATCCTGCAAAGCTAAAACTCTGTACCTACCGAACAATGAGTCCTCACTTCCCTTCCCCCAGTCACTGGCAACCACCGTTCTACTTCCTGTCTATGAACGTGACCTCCTCTTAGTAGAATCATCTGGCATCCATCTTTTGTGACTGGCTCATTTCACTTAGCATGATGTCCTCAAAGTCCATCCATGTTACAGCACGCAGCAGGGATTTCCTTCTTTTTAAAATTTTTTTTAAAAGCTTTATTAAGGTATAATTGACATATAATAGCTTGGATAGTTGGAAGTATACAATTTAATGAGTTTTGACCTGTATAATTATCCACGAAATCATCAACAAAATCAAGTTAATGATTATGTTACCCCCAAACTCCTAGTGCCCCTTTGTAATTCCTCACCCCTGTCCGCAAGCAACCATTGATCTGCTTTGCGTAGATTCATTTGCATTTTCTAGAATTTTATGTAAACAAAACCATACAGTGCACACAACTGAGGTTTTCATTTGAGATTAGGGATGTCCTTCTTTGTAAGGCTGAGTGATATTCCCCAGCTGTATGTACCACCTTTGTTTATCCATTCATCCACTGCTAGACACAGGTAGCTTGGCCATTGTGAACACTGTTGTCATGTATACAAGTATGCAGACATCTCTTCGAAATCTCGCTTTTGGATATTATACCCACATGTGGGATTGCTGGATCATATTAGTAGCACTTCGAATTTTGAGGGGAACCTCCTTCCTGTCTTCCCTCGTGGCTGCACCAGTTTGCATTCCCACCAACATGATGCAAAGGGTACCTTTTCTCTACACCCCCACCAACACTTGTTCGGTTCTTTTCTTGACGGTGTCTCTCCTGATGGATATGAGGTCATACCTTGCTAGGCGTGCATCTCCCTAAGATGAGTGATGTTGAGTATCTTTTCATGTGCTTCTTGGCCATTTGTATACCATCTTTGGAGACATGTTTATTCAACTCCTTTGCCTATTTTAATATTGAGCCGATTTTTTATTGTTGTGGTTTTTTTTTCCTATTCTGGATATTAACCCCTTATCAGATAAATGATTTGCAAATATTTTCTCCCCTCTGTAGATTGTCTTTTATGCTGCTGACTGTACCCTTTGGTGCACAGTTTTTAAGTTTAATGTAATCCCCTTGTCTGTTTTTGCTTTTGTCATCTGTACGTTGGTGTCATACCGAAGAAATCTTTGCCAAATCCAACACCAGGAAGACTTTCTTCTATGTTTTTCTTCTAGGAATTCTATAGTTTCAGATATTACATTTAATTTTAAAAAAATATATATATTTTTAAAGATTTTAATTTATTTATTTGACAGAGAGAAACACACCTAGAGAGGGAACACAAGCGGGGGGGGGTGAGAGAGGGAGAAGCAGGCTTCCCGCTGAGCAGGGAGCCCGATGTGGGGCTCGATCCTGGGACTCTGGGATCATGACCTGAGCTGAAGGCAGATGCTTAATGACTGAGCCACCCAGGTGCCCCAGATCTTACATTTAGATCTTCAATATATTTTGAGTTAATTTTTGCATATGGTGCAAAAGAAGGATTCAACTTCATTTTTTTTCATATGGAACAATGTGAGTTTTAACCTGTTTTCAACTGTTGACTTTGTGAGGGCATGGGCTATGCCCTAATTGTCCACACACTTGGAGAGTCCCAGGTACATACAGGCTCTTTAGGAAGCGTTTCACATCCAGTGAGCACAGTGAAGACGGTGGGCTGACAGCTGTGCTAGAATTATTCACCAGCAATGTCTATTTCAGATGCATATAGTCTTACTTGTGGAAAATATCTAGCCAGATCCTACTAGTGACAGAACACAGCGACAAGATGAAATCATTTCCAGGCACCAGAAAACAGAATAAATCAAAGAAACAAAGACTTCCAATTTTTCATATTTGGCAAAGTCTTTTCTAGTTCACAGAATAATTAGGCCGAAGTTAAAGCCGTCAATGTTCTCTACAAACATATTTCACTCCTTTACTCTCAATGCTGGTTTCAGGCACATCCTGAAAAAGTTTATCTGGGAAGGGGACCAGATTCCTCCTCTAATAAATACTTCTCCTCCAGTAGCACAAGGACAGGCCAGAGATAATATTCTGCCTTCATTTACATAATCAATGAACTTCAGAGATCACATGTGTCAAGTGTCCTCAGAATATGAGGCAACATCTTATACACAACAGTGGGAGTCGGGGAGCAGCAGCACCCCCTCACTCCCAAAGCCAAAGGATTCCAACCCAGTGTGGTTTCCCATGCTGATGCTCCAGTCTGTGATTCATCGTAAGTCCTGGGACTGCACTTCTACTTAAGGATAAGAGAAACATCATTATCTCTTTGGCCGCCCCAATACAGTTCAGTGGAGGACATCACAAACTGCTGGTGGAATTAAGGAGAGAGAAAGAAAGGCTTGGAGGACAAAGTAAGCGCCCAGTCCATTGCTGAAGTTAGTCTTCTGTTACTCTGTGCCCCATCAAGGACCCTGGACAGCTCAAACTGTTAGAAACCAGATGGCAGAATTGGAAAGGAAAGCTGGCAAGTCGTTCATTAAGAAGACAGCCAGCCAAAGGTAGCCTTGTTTCTCCTTCATCTGTCCTTGCTGGAATGATTTGTATACTGGCCTGGAGATGAACTTCCTCCAGGGAAGCAGAGCAAGAACACACTCTTACAGAAGAGTGGGGAACTCTGAATTGGGAATCAATCTGCAAGGAGACCCACGTCTACTTAGAAGCAGCAAGAGGCTGCCTGTGGGAGGATCTGCAGAAAACGCCACCTGGTCCAGAGGACCTCAGGCCAAGGGAATGAACAAGAGGATAAACCAAGGTCCTGGACCAGTTCTTGTTCCCTGTATAGACTGAGACCCAGGGCACCTATGTTTGGCAGAAACCAGATGAAGATAAAAGAGAAAAAGAAAAGAAATAAATAGTCTGGAAAGAATTTGGAGCCTTTGCTGTCGTTGAACTTCCAACCTCAAATCTGTCCGTATTCTTCCCGCTTGAACAAAGCCTCCCACTCCTTCATGCCCAGGTCAAGCCCAAGTCCTCGGATCACTGCAGACCATCGCTGTGGTCTCCGCCCTCTGTAACCTCCCACAGCAGGAAGCAACTGTTCACTTACTTAGGGGCATGAAGATACTGTTTTCTTCTATTTGCTTTTGCTCTTTGTGTCTTGCCTTTCTCACTAGAAGACCAGGAGGTCATTCATAACACCTAGCACACTACTAAGCAATGATAATCAGGGAAAAGCCATTCCATGTTTTAGAATCATCTGCTAACACTAATATCATTTCCTTGATTTGTGTAAGATTTTGTTGATCTAGCTTATATATGGAGGGACTCATAATAAAATATAAAACATCATGTAACTATTTTTTAAAGTTCTCATTGCAGGGCGCTTGAGTGGGGCTCAACCAGTTAAGTGACCCCCTTCAGCTCAGGCCATGATCCCAGGGTTCTACGATTGAGTCCCACATTGGGCTCCCTGCTCAGTGGGGAGTCTGCTTCTCCCTCTCCCTGCCACACCCCCTGCTTATGCTCTCATGCTCTTGTGCTCTCTCTCTTGTAAAAATAAATACAATCTAAAAAAAACCTCTCAAATATTTGTTAAAAAGAAAAGTAAAGTTCTCATTGTATAATTCCTGATGAAACAATAGGACATTTGGGATTTTCTTCAAGTGATAAGGGTGGATCTCTAAAGCAAAATGCTGAATGCAAGAAGCCAGAAAAAAGCACACCCAGGACGAGATTCCATTGCTCTGCTGTTCTAGAACAGCCAAAACTAGTGATAGAAAGCAGGCCAGTGGTTGCCTACAGTTGGGAACAGGGGATGGCAAAGGGGCACAAAGGAACTTATTGGGGTGATGGAAATATTCCATATCTTGACACAGGGTAGTGGTAAGTACGAACTTGATATAGGATGTATGTATTTCTCAGCACTTGTTGAACTGTGATTAAAGCGGTACATTTTACTGTATATAATTGTAGCTCAGTAAAATTGACTTCGAAAAAAATATATAGATATATACAGACACGCAGGGGTATAGGGGCTCCCTGGACCCACCGCTGCCCTCACCCATGCGGTCTGAGCTGGGTCCAGCCTGCACTCATGGTGGCTTCCGGCAGGCTGGTGGCTCTGCCCCCTCCTCGGCCCTCCTCCCCACTCACCAGGAGGGCCCTGGCCCCCAGGCAGCCCAGGAGGTCCCGGAAGGTAGGCGTTTGAGGCCAGCACCTTGTTGCCACTGATGTACTTGCCCAGGTCAGCAGCACTATTGGGGAGCAGGGCGATCTGTAAAGAGAAGAGGACCCTTGGTCAGGAAGGGATGGCCCCACGGCCAGGAAGATGATTGCATTTGTGTGTTTGCAGGGGCTGCAAATCATTTTCGTCGTCTTGCTCCATTTTCCTCAAAGGGGCTCTAGAGATCCCCTTCCAAACCCAGAGGCCTTCCAATGAAAATTACTTGAGTGAGATCACCTGGCTGCTTAGTGGACAACGTGGACGGGCTCCAGGTAGCCCAGGGAGCATCACTACACTCATTATGACCCAAACCGAGAAAATCAACGTGTTTCAGACATTCAATGTTAATTACTTTATTTAGTACTTACTATGTGCCAGGCCCTGTGCTTGGTTCTAAGGTGCCAATGGTGATCAGACATGGCCCCTCAGCCTTGGGAGCCAGGACCGAGAACGCGGCCTCCAGTTCACCTACACACTCAGGTGTTCGGGAGATAGTAGCCAACAGTGCCCAGTCTGCAAAGTCTCGGACACTCCTACCTTCAAGAGGTGGAGGCTGACTTCCGTCCTCTGAAGGTGGGCTGTGCTTACAGACTCACTTCCGGTAACAGGAAAATGGCGGAAGTGATGGTGTGTAACTTCTGAAACAAGGGCATAAAATGGACCCCGGCGGCTTTCTCTTCACTTTCCCTCCTGGGTCCCAGGCAGCTCCCTCTGGGGGAGGCCGGAAGGGCCACCCAGACAAATGACCTTCGCATTCCTTGAGGTCAGGTAAGCTGGGTGAATCTGTGAGATCTTCTGGGAGAACTGAATGCTCTGAACCTCCATTTCCTCACCGAGGAAGGGAACATCACCACCCACCTTTAGGGCTGTGGGGATTTAATGGGAAATGGAACTTAGGTGCCCAGCACAGGACCTGGAACATAGTAAATGGCTTGATAAATGGTAGCTCTAGTCTCTCACTTTCAAGAAGCTCATTGCAGGGGTTTGGGGGGCAACGTCAGGTAGAGAAAGCTACATTTATGAGGTCAGAGCTAATCTCGCCAGAAGGCTTACTCTGGATCCTGGAGTCCCAGAGAAACCAGGTAGCTTGGAGATTTTCTTGAATATGTTACATCCTCCTCTTGGAGGAGGCCCTCCTTGGAAACCCTGCGCCCAGACAGCAACGGAGGCCAGGAGAGACAGCACGTTAGAGCTCTCCCCTAGTCTTGGAAGGCTCTGATGCCCTAAACATGTCTTTTTGATCGAAGAGATTGAGCCTGGTGGATGAGCTCAGCTCTCTTTGCTTCGCTGTACAAATCATGAGGCCATCCAGTAAATGTCTCCGCCTCCCCGCTGGCCTCCTGATGGGTAGTTACAGCCCCGCTCCTTCAGTTCCATGATGCGTCGGTGGGACGCGGGGCAGGTAAAGGCGCTAGCGCTTTGGAGGGAGATGTCCAGGGTCCTGCACAAACAGCAGAGGCTGGGCTTGTGGGATGCAGGAGTTTGCCAAGGTCATAGCAATATAGGAAGAGTCTACGTTATCCTGGATTCTGATCGCTGGAATCACGATCATTATCTCATATTAACCTTCGTAGTCAAGTATCTACCCTCATAGAGCTGTTGGTATGGATCAGGTGGGTGCTGCTGTGAAGCACTTCGTAAGGACATAGAATTAATGGTATTTAGGGGCACCTGGGCGGCTCAGTCAGTTAAGCCTCTGACTCTTGGTTTTGGCTCAGGCCATGATCTCAAGGTCATGAGACTGGGCCCCGCGCCAGGCTCTGTGCTCAGTGGGGTGTCTGCTTGAGATTCTCTCTCTCTGCCCCTCCCCTCACACTCATGATCCCAAGTAAATATTTATTTTAAAATATTTTGTCAGAGAGAGAGAGAGAGAGAGATGGAGAGGGGGAGGGGGAGGGAGAGAGATAGAATGCACACACAACCAGGAGGAGCAGGAGGCAGAGGGAGAAGCAGGCTGCAGGATCAGTCCCAGGATCCTGGGATCCTGACTTGAGCTGAAGGCAGCCGTTTAACCAACTGAGCCACCCAGGCATCCCTCAAATAAATCTTTAAAAAAGAATATGTTAACTGGTAAACATTTACAAAGCTCTACGGAACTCCACGGAGCCAGTACTATCTTAAGTCCTTTACAAATGTTAATTTATTTGATCATTATGAAACAAAAATAGTACTGTCATCCTCTTTTAATAGAGGGAGGCACAGGACATTAAGTCACTTCCCTAGGCTCACGCACCCAGCAGGCAGCGGGGCTAGGCTTTAACCTTAGCTTACGCGGTTCTGGAATCCGGGCTCCCAACACTACGCCAAGCTGCCGCTCTCAACGTTACCAGTGACCCTCGCCAAAGCAGATCCAGTCACTTTAGAATGTCTTCCCGGCATTCCGGGAAGGTCCCTTTTGCGGAGTAACTCGATCAAGGTAGCAGAGAACGTCACAAACGACTGAGAAGCCATTTATTTGCCTGGTACCAGCGGCGGCGCTAGAACGTGCAAAGGCAGACGGCGGGCTGCAGCTGTGTGCTCGCCTCCCAACCCGTACCGACCTCTAACTTCGGAGGCTCTGTCTGCCCCCTTCCGCGCAGCTGCTGGACTGCTGGACCCCACTGCTGGCTTGACTGCCCACGTAAGGCAGCTGATGAAGGCGGGACTTGATTCCACACTGTCCCTATGCCCTCATCTCCTGGTGCCGCCGGAAGGCATAGTAGATGCTCAACAAGCCCTTCCTGAGCTGCCTTCACACTCTGCAGCAGCACCCACCTCAGATCACACAGGCCGAGCGGCAGGGACACAGGGGGCTTTCGGGAAACTGGCTCCTTGCCTCAGACTTTCCCCACTGCCGACCCTAGACACCCTCCCTAGGAGGTAAATGACAGCTATTTTACCTATTCCCAAGTCTCCTTTTTTGGCGAAATCACTCCCCGCCCCCCTCCCCGCCCCAAACCATAGAGATTGCGGAGCTGGGGCCACTGGGGTCTGCACACAATTGTTTAAAAACTTTTTATCAGAATATAAAAGTACAGAATCTGGAAACCCCACAAATCTATATCCTAGCATATGAGTATAAGGCATCTGCATCTACCTTTTCAATGAAACCTAAGTCAAAAAATGGAACTTAGCCACTCACCAGAAGGAACCCTTCATGTGCTCTGACCCAATCACAGTCTCCTCTCTCCACCCCTCACCAAAAAGTCACCACCATCCTGATTTTAATGACTTCCTGTGTTTTAAAAATAAGTTAAAAGTGACCTAACTATGCATGCCCACACGCTATGGTTTAGTCTCGGTCATTTTACAAAAATGACAGGTCTTTGAAGTTTCTTTTAATCTGCAGGTCACCACTCCACCTCTTTCTTTTCCTTACAGTTTACCCACCAAAGAACGCAGAGGAATTCGGGAACTGGCAACGTCCTCGCAGCTGGGGTTTTGCCGACTACACTCGCAGGGCAAGTCAGCATGTCTGCCTACTGTTTGCCACCACGGGGTTGGCCATGGTCCAGGACACCCAGTACCTACTCCTTGGCCAAAGCGTATTTGGGTAGATGTCTTATATTCTTTCCGAAAGAACAGAGGGCATCTGTCATAGCGAGATCATTAAAATCCAACAGACAATCCTGCCCCCAGCGCAGGGGTAGAAGCCGGGCCTGCCCCCGGGGCCGTGACCTGACTTCTCTGAGGATACCCGCGTCTCTCTTACAGGGTCATGGCGGGAATTACACGAGATCCTGGACGTGAGACTGCTCTATCAGCTACCGAATACAACACATGCTCACAGGTGCCTTTAGAAATGACTTGCTCCTCCTGATGTTCTTTAAATGCCTTCATCAGCTCAGACTTGCCACAATGCATTTGCAGAATTCAGTAAGGGGTGGACCATTCCAGTCTGAGTTACTGCAGGAAGAGTTACCCCATATCCATATCTGGAGTATTAGACATGAAAGTTAACCCCATGAGAGTTACTGGAGTCCTGAGGGTGTGAGTTGCCGCGTGAGTTACTGGAGTGCTAACAAGTCCTTGCTCCCGGGCTGTATGGAGCTCTGCAGCCAGGTCTTTAAAGGTGACGGGCACTAGGACACGAAAGCCACACACTGATTTTGCAACTGCATTTCCGAACAACTTGTGAGATTTAGCGGCACTATTCTGACGATGCCCCAGGCTGGAAAAAGCTTCCTTACAGCTCCTGGATTTTTAGCTGTCCAGGAAAGGAAGCAGAGAGCGGCTTTAGGTCTTGAGATCCTGAGCAACTGCCTCCCCCAAGCCCTAATCCTCTGGCCTATGAAACGTGAACTTACTTCTTCCCTGGACCTTTTTTGGGATTTGCTCAGTAAATGTTAACATCAATCCAGGTTTGAGCGGAGGGTACGTGTGGGATGTGTTCATGTGCTTCACTGACGAAGTGTTCCGCCCATTCTATTACCGGATCACGGACCACTCGGCATCGTGATTACAGGATACGTGTACGGATCTCGCCAACAACAAATTAAAGAGCAGCGCGGCCACCCTTCCTCTCTGCCTATTAATCTGCTTGTTTCGCGGGGAGCTGTGCTTCTCATTAAGGGCTGCTCGAATATTTGTGGAGCACGGAGAAGCCAGACCATCTCACGCTTACCCTTTGCCCTTTAGCATAACAAAGTCAAACAGACTGTATGCACCTCTTTGATGTGCTAAGAGCCTTGGGCAGAAGCAATTAAACAAACAATCCAGTACTTCCAGGTTTTATCAGCAGTAGAGCAATTTTGGAGCCGCTGGTCAGCCAACTGGACTGAGGGAGGATAACTACAAGGATGTGGGTCCAGGGCAGTTGTTCAAGAAATCAGGTCCCTAGCTCCATCACCGGGACATGTCTCGCAGGCGTGACAATGTTATTAGAAATCTGAGAGTCCCTTTCATGAAGTGGTCAGTCCTCCTTATTGACACGAGGCACCCAAACGGCTGCTTTCCAATATGAAAAATAAAGCCGTTACAGAAATTCATCAGCAGTTTATGTTGTATAACATAACCAAAATGTTGGATAAAACAGAATCGTGTAAGTCTATCCCAGGACCACGCGTCTGGACGTTCATTTTACTGAAAGTTTCAACAGTCCTCGCTCATCCTCCTTATGCCTTCGCCAGGTACCCCGCACCTCACCGCCCGCATCTGTAGTTACCTAATGGATCCCTTTCTTGCCTTCATCAGCTTGCTGCTCTTTGGACGGCAGCTCTGAGGGTGGGCCGCGAAGCAAAGTCCGAGTCCCCATCCCACTGTCCGTGACCTCTGTGACGGCTCTGGGAGGTCGTGGGCGACAACTCACTGTCTTATTGTTTCTCACCATTCTCCCTTCGCCCCTCTGCCTAGTGCCCTTCCGCGGGCCCGGGGACTGGCTAACCGGCACGTACCTTCTGCTTCAGCTGCAGCACCGTCTGCTTCATCTGGTGAAACTCCTTGCATGTGGCACAGCAGCTTCCGGCCTCCAGCGCATTCTCGGCCTTGTCGTCGTGCCCTGCGGGGGTGGGGGGGAGGCTCAAGTGGGTTTGGGAGGCTGGAGGCCATGCAGACCCAGAAAGACAGCCTCGCATGTGGCCATCCCCGCGGACGACCCATGGACAGCAGGCCATGGGAGGGAGGGAGGCTGGCTATTTGCCAGTTCTTGGGTCACTGGCCGCACACCCTGGACAGGGGAGAGACCGAGGCAGCTCCCCCTCCATTCCTCCTGGCCTCCTATTCTCCCATTCTGTCTTCAGCTGTTCCCATTCAGGCATCCCAGTATCTTCCTCTTTCATGTGTGAATATGGGAACCAAGGCCCTTTCATCAGTGCTTTTCAGGAGCCGTGATCTACCAACCTGACACAATTTATAGCCCCCTCCCAAGGCCAACGCTCACCACAGCTGTCTGGAATGTAGCCAGGGAAGGCTGAGCCATGTCCCTCTAAGCCACTTCCTGTCCTCCTTGGCTCACATGCTCCTCTTATTCCCCCTCTCCCGGGAAGCCCTCTGTGCGGTCCCCATTCATGGAAACCTATCAACTCTCAAGACCCAGGTCAGATGTCCCACAAAGCCTGTTCTTCCTCTACAGAGACACTGCAGTCCTGAGATCAGGCACTTACCACATGTCCCCTTAGACGGCGGGGGTTCTAAGCTAAGCCGCGGAGTGGCGACAGGCACCGGAGCGTAAGCCACCTAAGAACCGAACTGCCGGTAGCTCACAGGTAGACACGCACTACACGTGAGGTAGGGCATCACAGATCGAACTGCTCTCCTGCCAAAATTCCTATGTTGAGGCCCTAACCCCTAGTATCTACTCAGATATAGGGTCATGGCTGATGCGATGAGATGCAGTCCTACTATATTGTAGGCTGGGACTATCATCAGTGTGACTGGTGTTCTTAGAAAAAGGCGACATTGGGACCCAGATGCACACCTGGGGAGACCCACCGCATGACGATAAGGGCAGAGATCAGGTAACAGGCCAGAGGGAAGGAAGGCCAAAGACTGCTGGCAAAGCCCCCAGCAGCAGGGACGGGGGACAGGACAGATTCTCCTGCACGGCTCTCAGAAGGCACCAACCCTGCCGTCGCCTTCATCTCAGACTTGTGGCCTCCAGAAGGGACAGGATACATATCTGTCCTTTAAGCCACCTAGCTGGAGGCAGTCCACAGCACAGCTAGCGAACTGACTGAGGTGCCGGGCATCGGGAATGCCCCAGGAGCCGTCCTCATGCGGCTCAGCTGGCTTCTCCAACAGCGCCGGTCCCCTGCTTGCTGATCGACATGGTGACCAATGTTTCTGTTCTTTGGGAGGGGAGGGGGCCTGGGGGCAAGCTGGTGACTGAGATCTCTGGCTCTTCACCTGCAGCACGGGTGCAGGGCTCACTTGCCACACCGCACCCCTGCGCGTCCCGGGAGGCCTGAGGCTTAGAGGACTCATGTTGGGAACACACTTCTCAAGCCAGCATCTTCAAGTGGGTGAAGCGGGGCTCCATCTCTAAGTTACCATAAGCAACAGGGTCATCCTACAGCTCAGCCTTTGAAGAGCACCTGGATCTACAGGACCGTGGCCTTCTCTAAATGCACATGTGACACGACCACCTCATTTATTCCCATTTCCCAGGCTAGCTGTCCCGTCAGTGGCTTCCCTCTGAGAGCACGTTCAATGGGTACACTTGGGGAGTGATGTTGACTCCCACAGCAGCTGTGTAACATCGCGTTGAATTATGAGGCCAGGGGAGGTCTGTGCTTGGAGGATGTCAAGTGGATGGGCTAAGACCGTGGTCTCCCAAGTGCTCCTGTCCCGCTCTACAGTCCAGCTCTGTCACTGGCCAGCTCAGGAATCTTGGGCAAGTTATCTGACCTCGATGAGCCCCAATTTCCTCAATCAATAACAATGGAAAAATAATTCCTATGGCACAGGTGACAGTGATTAGACGAAGGTAATGCCTGAGGAAGAATGGCCGTGCCCCCATCAGTAATAAACGGGAGACGGTGCCTGGCACAGGCTTCAGATTCACCAAGCTCTTTGCGCTGCCTTTGCCCGAGGACCCCAGCAGTCTTGAAGGAGAGTATTAACGTGAACAGAATGAGGTAAAGCTGACATCTGGTATCTGAAAGTCTCGCAAGTTGACTCACGTGGGTTTGGAGTTGAGGTTTCCTGAACAGCAGCTCTACCGACTCTGGCTGTGCTGAGGGCTGGTCATGGTGGACCCCCGCATCAACAGGGGACCCCGGCTCCGGGCTGACTAGGTTGGTCAGCACTGAAGGACAGGTGGAGGACATCCATCTCTGCCAACCTACCATTCCCCCATTCCATCCCACCTATTGGTCGATTTATACAATCCCGTCCTGTAACCCACCTCTCTTGTTTATCCACTTGTCTGTTCACCCATCCACTCATCCGACCCTTCCCATTCTCCCTCTTGTCCACCCACGGGGCACCTGCTATTTGCTAGGCCACGCGAGGCACTGAGAATGCTAAACAGAGGAGGATACCTGCTTAGCAATTTGCGACTGACCTAAGGAACTAGCCCTGCTGGCAGAGCCAGGCCATCGTGAACAAGAGTTAGAAGCCCATCTTCCCATTTCTGCTTCTCTATACTCGATGGAGTTTCCCAAGTGTGGGTGTGATGAAGGCAACTTGAGATTTTCATGGTTAGAATAAACCTCCCACTGGGTTCTAGACTCTATTTCATTTAGATCATGGAATGTTAGAACGGATGTATTTTGGGCTCCGTTTCCTTTATAGATAGGGAAAGTAACCTGCTCTAGGTCCTCTAGCGAGCTCTGTACACAGGCCAGGGGCCTGCAGGCCCTGAATCCCACATCGTGGGGGCGCAGGGAGCTGGCTCTGGGGTGTTCTGTTCAGGAACCCCGAGGGCTCTCTGGCAGGCAGACTCCGGGGCAGTGGGTCTCAAGTGTGACCACCAGACCAGCAGCAGCACCACCACGCCTGGGCACCTGTTCTCAAAACCCTGAAATCCTGGGAGTGGGGCCTAGCACGCAGTTGTATCAAAGCCCTCCACGGGCTCAGCCAGCACTCCTCCTCCAGGAGTAAGCTTTGTGGAGGGATTCTGACCTGAGGATGCCTGGTCTGATCTCTGTCCCTTTGTATAACCACCCAAACACGGACATGAAGATCAGCTGTGTCCATTCCAGGACAACGGAGTAATAGGGTAGCAGGTAGCAGAGGCTCTGGTGGAGTCAGATGATCAGAACTTAAATCCTGATGTTGCCACTTAGTATCCTTTAAGTTGGAAGCCACAGCTTCGGGGCACCCTCCTCCAGCAGTAAAACGAAGACGAAGGCATTTATCACCTGGGTAACTGCCATAGTAGCAATGAAATAAGACCTGTAAGTTTTGAGGACAGCACCCAGTACATGGCAAGTGCCCCATAAATGTTATTATGCGGGGGTATTAAGTTCCCTACAAAATAACAGATGTGGGATAAGGCTCTTTACATCACCCTTTGGAAAGAGCTCTCAGACAGCTGCAAGATAAATTGTATGTGCAGGCCTGGAACATGCAATCTGTTCTGAACTGGGGCTCATCTGTCCTGCAGGCTGCCTACAGTAATATCAAATGTGGAGCTAAAAGAACCCCGTGTCTGCTACGTTAATGATTCATTTAGAAATCTGGGGACACAGCTCTGATCTTGCATGTTTTCAGTCCCGGCAATTCATGCTGTAGCCACCGAGTATCACCGAGTATCCCTGTGCTCATGTTAAGAGAAGGATTTACTCAACACTCTGCTCGGACCTGTTCAGATTTTGAAGGCGTGTTATCATTCATTAGCCACATGGGGGCACAGAGCTCTAAGTTTTTACTAATGCCGGGCAGGCTAGGCATCCACGAGTTAGAAAAAGAATTCCTTAGATACTGTGTTAGTAATATTTCAGTAAATCCAGAAACTAAAGGATATTCCCAACACAGTGCATGTGAGCAGTGTCACCAATGAACAGAGCACGGTTGTTTTTCAAAGTTGACTGCGGAGGATTGTGGCCTGGCCAGCAGCTCTCAATGCCCGTGGTGCAGGATAACCACTTGGGGGTGGGGAGGGGGGGAGGGTGGTGTAAAAAAAATCCCATTATGTTGCAGCTTTTTACAGTTCCCGGGGTTAAGAACCAGTGATCTATGGATTGACGGAGCTTGAAAGTTACATGAAACACCTGGCCGTCCCTGACGCTTTGAACTGTGCTAAGGGACACGGGGGGTGGGGGTGGGGGGTCGGGTCACGGTTGCTTTATCAGAAAGTAAATAGAAGTTGAAAAACAGAGCCGTCAGCTCATTACTATGGAGCCAACGTGTCCTTAATTTGTCTCCCCATCAGCTACACAGACTCCCTGGAGTGTCTACACTGGCTCCAGCTACCCATTTTCAAAGCAAGCAAGTGACTGAGCACGCAGCAGGGGGGCAGGTGGGGGGCTCACACCGCCAGGCCCGGGGGCACCGCAACCTTTCACCCCCATTGTGCTCCACGCGCCTTCCAACAGCAAGCCGAGGCTGTGTTTGATTTTAAATTCCTCTATAGCGTCACAGACATTGGACAATGCAAAGTTAAAAAAAGGGGGGGGGAGGAGATTTTAGATGCCATGTGTTCACATTCAACCATCATTATCTCTTCTTCAAAAGAATAACCACGATGAAATATTGGGTCCCAATCAGACGAAGCTGCTTAGCTGCCTTGCCTGGTCCTGAACTTCTCTGGTAGCTGAGCTGCATATCTGGATGTTCGGATTCATCTTCCAGATATAGTAAGGAAAGGTCTCAGCTTTGGCCTTGAACCTGGGCATGTCCCAGAGCCTTGGCGCTCACTTAGATGGGGGCCAAAGAAATGAGGACAGCGCTGGGGCTCACAGGGCTGATCAGGCTTACTCACGCTACACCCCACCACATTCCGGAAGGGATGCGGGAGGGCGACAGGGTCCTCAGAGCTCATCCAGTCCCACACTCCTGCTCCTCCTACAGAGCAGACAGCTGGGGCCGGGAACCGCCCAGCGACACCCACCCAGCGGTCGGTCCCGCAGCAGCTCCGGTGGCCAGCTCTCCTAGCCCCAAGCCAAGGAACTTTCTGCAGCATCGCTGTCAAAGCAACGCTTCCAGAGTGCTTGCTGTTTGTTGCCAGCACCATCAAAGCCATCTCCCCCCTTCTCTGTGGCCCATTGCTTGAGTTATGACTCTCACACTCGGGGCCTACGGCATGCCTGTCTTTGCTCATAATTTTAATGATGGGTCTGGATTCCTCCTTTCTGTCGCTTCCCTCCTGACATCCTTGGTTACTGGTGTTGGAATGTTTTTCTTAGCAAAACAGTAAACCCAAATGCTTGTCCTGTGTGTGTGTGTGTGGGTGTGTGTGTGTGTGTGGTGAATGAGACACTGGTAACAGGAAAATATTGAGAGACCCTTTCTCTGATGCGGCTGCGGGCAGTAGGGAAGTGAGATTCAACATAGTGCTGTTTCAGCTTTGGCTTTGTTTCGTTTTGTTTTTAAAACTATTTGTAGCTGTTCTACGAAGAGGAGGATGGAGAGGGGGGAGAAAGGGAGTTTGCAATCTAGGCTCATCTGTAAATGAGTTTTGTGTGACAATAAAGCTCAGTGGTAGAACCACCAGACGATTCTTACTAATTAGACAGAAAGACATCTCCCCCTGAAGTCACTGCAAACAGGAACACACTGGCTCTCGGTCCAGCAGGATGGAGGGCTCCTGTGCTGTTTTTTTGTTCATCAGAGGCTCTGCAACCCACAGCACATGGCTTCCCTCTGGACTTTGAGCTGCTTCATCTGGCGATGAAGACGTCTTCGCCTGAGAGCCAACCAGACGACCTTGCAAGTTCAACCCCAGAGTGCAGGCCTTTGAGGTTAATAAGTTAGAATTTTCCAAATTCTATTTTTCAGGGCATTCTTGTTTGTGAGATGTTTATAGGCCTTTCTTAAGAAAATAGTTTGGGGAAATTCAGGCTTAATCAAAATTAATGTTTTTGAAAAAGGCAATCTTTCCAAGCTATCCATGCACTTGGCCCATGAACCCTTAAGTGGGTGCAGTAACGTGTTCTTCCCCAAACGTCTGAACGTGGATGCTTCTAAAGAGAGGAAGGCTTATTCACAGCTCACAAGACCCCAGAGCTCTGCAGAACACAAGGAGGAAAGTCTGTAATAAACGGTCGGGTTAAAGTAGGTCATTTTTTAATGAAAGGACTACGAGAGAAGGTACAAAAGGAAGTTGCACATTTATATCCCATATCATTACAAACTGCTTCAGTTTTTCCTGAATTATTCTCAGCCAGAGAAGTCTAACTGCTCATCACTGCAGTAAAAATTCCTGATCTCTTGAACTTGCTCTCTCACACTAAAACTTCTTGTGTGTTATACTAAAGACATGTTCATAGTGCAATTCATTGCTCTGGGAAGGAAACGGAGGACTACGGTCTGAGAACTGACCTAACACAACAGATGGCTAACTTTGGAGACAAAGGGAGAACTTGCAGCTCTGCAACCCGCAGCACATGGCCTCCCCCCCCCCCCCCCCCCCCCCCCCCCCCCCCCCCCCCCCCCCCGCCCTGCCAGCCAGGTCTACACGGCTAAAGCACAAGGTAGAATATGAGAGCCTCCTACCAGATTCACCTTTCCACTGTGCTCAGGCAAGAGCTCTCTCTATAGGACCACACAGGCAAGCCATCCATGACCAAAGAACCAGAACATTTCGGTGGGAAACTCCCACACGGTCTCTGGAAGTTCCAACCAACTTCTCTGGTTCTCTGTGAGCTCCAGGCCGGGTCCCCGGGCAGAGCGCCGCTCTGGGAACTGCTCATCGGTGAGGCCAGGTCCTGTTATTTGGGGATCCCTCCTATGCGATCCCACCCCAACACTGGAGCAGTGCTTGTGGTTGCGGCTTCTGATGGTTAATGTCTAGATCGGCTTGCTCCGTGTTGCCCTCTGTGCCCAAGAGACACCTGGACAGAAATGGAAGGCCAAGAGACAGCGGGGTCACCCGCACAGCCCCCGGGCTTCCTGGCTCGGAGCACAGCTGCAAACCCACTTCCAAAATGGAAACTGGAAAGCTGCTTTCTTGCGGCTCATGTTCCGGTTGGCCCATGGATTAAGTCAGTAGCTAAAAGACTCTACTTCATTTTTCAAAGGATTATCTCCTCTCAGTAAGGCAGATAATCAAAAAGGGAAGCTACACACCATGTCCCTCTCCCACCTTCTCTACCACGGGACCAGAATGAAGTGACTTTAATTCTGAATTAAAAAGAAAAAAAGAGGCCTGCAAACATTTCTCCTCAATCAACCCTTCTGCCCCAAAGACTGGTCATCCCTGCTCGAAGCGGCTCTGGGCACGTAGGCCCCACATGCTTTAGACTTTAGAAGAAGTGTCACCAAGCCTTCTGACTCACTCATATTTTTCCAGATCGCCCAATCTGAAGCTGGCCCCAAACATCTACTTCTAACGACAGTGGCTTCCTCATGACTCAATCCGCCCCTTCTCAGAATGTTGCCTTGTAGTTTTTCCATGTCAGGCAGCTGTCCTCTGCTGATGGCAACTGTCTTCCCTTCCTTTTTGAAATTTCAGGCTACACCCAAGAATCACCATCTCCCAAGTGCCCGGACCATTTGGCCTTCCTGGCTCCCAGCCTTCTTGGTACAGGTCGTCTGCCCAGGGCCCCTCCGCACTCAGAGGGTCCAAGGCCCAGCCAGCCTCTCTGGACAGACAGCATCCTGTCCCCTCCCAAGGCGGGCAGGGAAGAGCGGTGCCCCGAGCATAGGAAGTTGGGGGCAGCTTCCCGGCCTCTGAGTGTTGGGGGCAGGAGCACAGGCGCTCCTTCTTCCAAACTTAAAGAAGTGACCCAACACTGCAGCTGATCGCATCCCTGGGCGACAGATCAGGTGGATGGGGTTGATGGACTGTGGCTTCTCCAACTCTGAAGGCCAGCTTTTAACACTGCTGCACTTGGCTGGGGACGGCATTTGCAAAACACAATAAAAACCAATGACCGGTAAAAGAGGACAAAATACAAGCACTGATCTTTGGATTTGGACAAAATGTCTATGAAATGGGTATAAAGATGTGTGAATGCTCAACTTCTGTTTTTACACAATCACAAGCCAAGTAACAAATAGTTCTGGGCAGGCACAGGGCACGAACTGTTCGTTAAGCAGCGTTGATATACGTGGTTACCTGACGTGGACAGGTTTCCTGCCACTATTCAACCCATTCTCGGAGAGATCATGGGGTTTCTGGCCTCCTCTCTGCTCATCTGAGTGTGGTCCAGCACCTAGCTAAGACCTACTATTTCTGCCTGAGCACGCCACCTCCACGAGGTGGAGAGCTTCCTCAAATACACATTAGCTGGCAACCCTAACCGCCAGCGAGGTCTGCTCCGCTGGGGACTTGACCTTATGTCCCACCCCTCCCTTAACCCAGGTCCCACCTGCCCTTCATGCAAACGCCCTTCCTGCCCACTGCTCCCTTTCTCGTTGCTCATTTTCAAGTTGGCCCCCTGCTGGGCTCCCAAGGGCCGATACATCTATGGGGCAACGTGGCTCGCCCGACTCACCAGTGTCATTGGGGTATTTGTCTCCCCTGATGCATGTCCTCCCGTCGTCCTCCTGCACGTAGCCCTCCCGGCACTCACAGCGGTAGCTGCCCACGGTGTTGACGCACGTGTGTGCGCACAGCGTCTCGTTGCTGGTGGCACACTCATCGATATCTGGGTTCGGACCAAAGGCAGAGAATGCTCCGGTTCAGAGAACTCTCTTCCCACACAACAGGTGCCATTCGGCGTGGCCCTCCCACAAACATCTGCAAAGGACCCTCTGCCAGCCTTGGTCAGGGAAGGTTGAGAGCAGGACGCGAGAGACAGGAGCCAGCGTGTTCCGAGCGCCTCGGGCTGTGTCGCCACGGCGAGGGCTCATCAGTGATGGGCTTTCCGCTTGGGGCTTTGCCACTGCCAGCCCTCCAAATTCCCACCTACAAAACACAATAATGATGCCGGCCCAAAAACACCTGGCTGAGCTCCTCAGAAGACGGAGAGCAACTTTTTGAAAAGTGAGCATCAGAGCCATGATTTTCCACAAGGACCCGAGTGGGCCAAGGATTTTCTTGCCCTCCCCATCCCCGCCTTTATGGCTCTAGGTTTGGAGCAGCAGGATAGTCACCCAAGGTCAGTTAGAAATGGCTCCTTCCCAGTTAAGAAACATAATGAAACCTGAGAAAAGCCACTTCTTGAAAAATAAGTCACGACGGATCTAATGGAGAGCTTTCCCCGGAAATTTCAGTGTCATCAGTGACCCAGATGGACCTCCTGTGAGCTGCAGAAACGAGCCGTGAGACCATCAAACAGGTCCCCTGTCAGAGTCCACATAAACTGTGCACGTTGCAGACTTGCTCCCCTGTGGAATGGGACAAAACAAAACTGTTTCCCACCAGGGAAGAGAGGGAGGCCCCGGTCTGTTTCCTGTTCCCTAGCTGAAGACATCAGGGGGCAGGGGGATGGGGGGGGGGGACGGGCAGGACCCTCAGTCCTGTGTACACTTGGGGGGCAGACAGAGCTCAGCCCTGCACTTAGGATGCGGATGACGTCCCAGCCACTCTCCGGACCCACTGCCGGGACCCACCTTGGGCAGGTTCTCCTGTGTGTGCCCAGGGGGTGGGTCACTTGGATGACCCCTGGCGGTATGCATTGTCACCTGTGGACTAAGTGTGACAGCTACATTCACCTCTGGGACTAGCTGGACACCTGTCACCACGCCCCTGCCCTCCACCCAAGTGTGAAGCCACCTCTGCAGTCTGGAGGGAGGACAGGGTTGCAAGGACAGAAACAGATGGAATTCTTAACAGAATGCTCGCTTTGGGGCTCCCCAGACAGGAAGCACAGAGCCCCGGAGCTCCCACCAAGTGAAGGAAGAGCCCCCATGCCTGGGACCTCAGAGAGACAGAGGGGGGTACCATGTTCCCTGTACGAGGCGCCACGGGTCCTGGGTCCAGGCACTCTGTGGCCTCAACCCTCTTGTCAGTGCAGAGTGCCACCCACCACCACAGGGGCCGCCGGGAGAAGCTAGGAGGCTAACGTCTAGAACCTCTCTTCAGTGGAGCTCTCTAGAGCCCTGGCTGGGAAAGACGAAGGGGCCGCCTAGTGTCCCCTCGGGACCAGCTGCCTGGCTCCTCAGCTCACCCTCCAGCGTGTCGAGCAGGTGAGTCCTTAGAGAAAGCTTGTGTAAATGTAGATTTCTGGATCCCCCCCAGGCCCTGGAGGTGAAGCCAGGAATCCTTTTTAAAACCGAGGACCCCAGATGTTTCTGAGGCAGGTTAGCCACAAACTGATAACACCTGGAAACACGTGGCTCTGGGGGACAATCACCATCACCCTGCCTTAGAGACGCGAGGACGGCATGGCTAGACAGCCCCGCCAGCGAGGGAAGGACCCAGCGGGTGGAGAGGTCCAGTGCTGAGCTGCTCAGCTGCGGTCCAGGGGGCTGGCGGCAGCTCCCTCTGACTCCCCTCCGATCTGCCTGCCACGTGGGCCCTTCCTTCCTCATTCCCAGCCTCTCTGCCTAGCGCTCCCAAAGAATGTGGAGTCTCGCCTTTCTGAGTTTTGAGATTTCTGCCCACTTATATTGCATTTGACACTGTTCTTGTTTTCACTTGCTAATGCTCCCCTTCTCCTGCTCTCCGATCTCACAGCCACCAACTCCCTGAAGAATTCCTCGGCCGAGGCTGGTCTGATCAAGGCAGTGATGGCTGGCGTGATACTATCTGAGTACCGGCACGTAAGGGAAGAAACGAAGACCAAAGCAGCCCCGGGGAGCTGGCCCCACAGATGGAGTATCTCCAACAAAGGACAGAATCAGCATCCTCGGGGCTGGAACTGTAGCGCGTGCGGCCAACACACCCAGGCAGTAGGGCTTCTCGCGCCTCCGGTGTCTCTCCCGGTCGTACCGGAACCCTGGGTAACAGGTGCACAGCACCCGGCCAAAGTTGTCTGTGCACTGCTGTTCACAGGGGGCCTCGGCGCACACGTCGTAATCTGAAAAAGACAAGGGTGAGCTCACATCAGCCACAGTCGTTCAGCAGACTGGGGTGGTGACGCTGGGCCTGGGTCTGGGCAGACCCCCCGCTCAGGAACTGCGGAGGGTGACCAGCTACGTTTAGAAGGGCGCTAACCCTTCAGGCCATGGGCCACCTTTTAAAAGTACTCCGTTGAGGATCTTGGTGCTCAGACTGGCCGTGGTCAAAGGCGAACCTCCCCTGTGATTTTTTCCCCGGGGCGTCTCCTTATCCGCTGGGGCCTGCAGCTCATCTGGAAAGCAACAATGTTCTGTGTGGCCCAGCCCTGCAGCAGCACTGGGGGGGGGGGGCTGGTTGGGCTTTTCCACCAGCTGCACCAGAGACAGGGGATTCCTTCCAGATGAACACTAGACAACAGTCAGCTCTGGTGAGAGGCGTGGGCACCATCGCGTGAGCGCAAGGGCTGGAAGTCATGCAGGCGAGAAGGAGCAGGAGGGAGGCTTTGGAACAGAGCTGGTGTGAGTGATGCGGGGCTGGTGTGCGCGTGTGGGTGCGTGTGCGTGAGTGTGTGTGCAGGTGTGTATGTATCCTGCATGCTGAGGGGAGGCTGGGAACGGCTGGAGATCTCTGGATGCCCTCTGACTTGAAAACAAAGCAGCTCCTCCTCCCAGTCCTTACAAACTGCTATTTAACAAGCCTTGAAGGGACTCTGGCTGGAAGTCGGGAGCTTAGGCTGCGCCTTCACCTCCAAACTAGGGCCAGCATCTCGGTCCCCGGGCTGTCTTCCCCAGGTGCTGACAGAGAAGCGGTCCTCATCCCGGAGTAAGCCGGGCCCTGCCGCCACACAGGAAGGTGAACGGGTGGGTCGCTCTGTCAGCCTCCAACGCAGGTGGGGTCCGCATGGGAAGGGACCGCGCCATTCTCAGGAGGACCCGGAAGGCTGCCCCTGCTAACTCCTTTCCCCTGAAATTATGACGTCATGTCTGCTCTCCTGCCGGTGTTGTTCCCTCAACTAAGTATCACCTCTAGGCAGCAATTTTTTTTTTTTTTTTAGATTTTAAAAAATTTATTTGAGACAGGGAGAACACAGAGGGAGAAGCAGACTCCCTGCTGAGCAGAGAGCCTGACTCGGGGTTCGATCCCAGGACCCTGGGATCATGACCTGAACCAAAGGCAGATGCTTAACTGAGCCACCCAGGCGCCCCAGGGCCTCCCATGTATTGTGCTCTATGCTTGTCTTGCTCCTATGCTCTGCCTTATTGGTGGAACGCCTACTCTGTCCCAGGCTAGGAAGCAGGCAGCTTTATGGGGAAGAATGTGGGTTCCGGAGCCAGCCCTCCCAACTCTGCTACTCTCTCTGTGACCTCGGGTCCTTTAAGCCTCATCCTCTGACCTCTAAAATAGGGGTGAGAGGAATACCACCACTAAGGTGCTTTTATGAAGGCTACCTTGGATGATGCCTTAAGCACAGTGCGCGCCACACAGGGAAAGCTCAACCTGCTCTTATGCTTTCTTTATTACTAGCTCTTACTATTGTTTGGATATCTGGCAAGGACTGTGTCCCCTGGAGAAATGGGCACTACTCTCTTCCCATAGTTTATGTTCAGTTAGTAACTACTGAGCTAGAATAAATCAGATAATTCTATCTGGCAAATCAAAATAATACAGCAGGGCTTGGCGAAATAGATCTGGTTGGCAACCACAGCTCCACGCTGCAGTGGTAAGGCATAAGCAGCCATAGATAACACTGAAGTGCAAGAGTATGGTTGTGTTTCAATAAAACTTTATTTATAAAAATAGGCAGTGGGTCAGATTTGGCCACAGGTGGTTGGCTTTTGACTTCAAGCCACAAATAGGAGGCAACAACACTCAAGCGGCACCTTTTCCTCAGCACATTTGTTGAGAAATTCTAGCGTCCTTACTACCTATGTTGGTTAATTGTATGTGTGGCCAGGCCACAGCACCCAGCTGGTTTGGTGCGAGTCTGAATCAAGTAGATTGCCTTCCAAAATGTTGGTGGGCCCATTCGATCAGTTGAAGGTCTTACTAGGAAAAAAAAAAAAAACCAAAACACTTCCCCTTGTGGAGAGGGGAATTTTGGTGGCAGAAGGCCTTTCAACTTCAACTGTAACTTCTTCTGGGTGTTCCGTCTATCCTACGGACTTCGGATTTTCTGGCCCCCACAATCTTGTCAACTAATTCCTTTAAATAAGGTTCTGTTTCTTTGGACAATCCCAATGAATCCTTCCTGAAACTCTACATTTATTTGTGGCACTCTTGCTAATGGAAATTGTGATGACGAGACAGCAGCAGAGGGGAGTGTTAGTTATGGCTAGGCTCCGCTGAGCGGGGAGGGAGACAACTTTTAGGCTCTGATGTTTGAGACCACAACACCTAACATTTCAAGAAACCCAAAGCATGCGGTACCTGTGTAATGTGTTTTTATTTAGGCTGGACCAGGTCTTTAGCTGGGATCTTAAACTGACTGGCCTAAACTTCGTTTTCTTAGCATCTGCCAAATGGAAATATAAAGGACACAGCTGCAGACTGAGAAATGTTGGCCTAAAGAAGAATGCAATTATTTTGCATTTTTGTGCATTTTGTGGGTGGTTGTTTTTCTTCCCCCCACCATGCTCTCCCCAACAGGACTGGCTGGCAGGGAGAAAGTCCATCTCAGAGAGGCCCAGGGCCCCATAAACCATCTTATGTAAAGTGGCTTCCTAACCAACCTTCCTAAAGTAGCTTTCTCAAAGGTCCCAGCTGTGGTTCAGTGAACTCTTCTACCCGAAGACAGCAATACACAGGGGGGATTCATTTATTTCTTACTGACACAAAGAAGCTGCTATGAGAGCATGCAACGCGAACTGGCTTGCCTGGGCTCCTGGTCCTCCACAGAGGACGGTGAAGAAGCCTATTTCTCATTACCCACCTACCTCTCCCCAGCCCCAGGCAAACTAATCTCACACTGTCCAAACAGCTCTGAGTGTTCTCTGGATCAGCGCTGGGATCCTCTGCAGCTCTCTTCCTCCCACTTGTCCAGGTCCTGGGCAGCCTTCCTTGATCAGTCGGCTCCCCCTCCTTCCTGACACCCCCTCGGACAGCCCTGGGTCCTCCGTGCTCTGTGCCTGCTCCAGACACTTGCTGCTCTGAACGCCTCCGCCACACATGCCGTGGTTACTATTAAAAACAGCAGGAACCCCCATTCATCAGACACTTAATAAGAGCCAGCTTCTGTTCCAAATACCTTCCATGTGGTAAGATTCTTAACACCACCATGAGTCAAGTACTAATACTTTCCCACAAAAATGAAGGTAGGATATGCATTAAGAATTGAATCCTCTTGAAATTCACATGTTGAAATCCTAGCCTCCAAGGTGATGGTGTGAGCCTTTGGGAGGGCCTTACATCATGAGGGTTGAGTGCTTATCAAGGGGCTTGGTGCTTTTATAAAAGAAACCCCAGGGAGCTCCCTTGCCCCTTTTGCCATGCAAGGACACAGCCAGAAGGTGGCTATCTATGAACCAGGAAGTTCCCACCAGACATGGAGTTTTCTAAGGTCTTGGTCTTGGACTTAGCCTCCAGAACTATAAAAGAAATAAACAATTGTGGTTTAAGCCACCAGACTATGGTATTTTTGTTACAGCAGCCAGAATGGACTAAGGCAATATGGAAAGTGTAATTAAAAGTCAGGTCTCTTGGGATGCCTGGGTGGCTCAATGCGTTAAGTGTCTGCCTTAGGCTCAGGTCATGATCTCAGGGTCCCGAGACTGAGTCTTGCATCGGGCTCCCTGCTTCTCCCTCTGCCTGCTGCTCTCTCTGCTTGTGCCTCCCCCCCCCCCCCGCTTCTGACAAATAAATACTAATAAAAATAAAATCTGTAAAAGAAAATTCAGGTCTCTCTGCTTCCCTGCTGTCTGTACCCTGCCTCCCCAGCTTGAGGGTGTGGGGTTTGATGGCTGGGCCCAGGTCTGACCCTGCTGTCTCCCTAGTGCTGGGCTGAGCACAGGTCTTGAAGGGGCTTTGTGGTTAGCAAAGGAAAAGCACTGAAAGAGGTGGGGAGGATGCTGGTGTTCTAATTGTGTATGAAATGCTGAAAGGAAAATGTAGCCTCTTCAACTTAAACCCTGAAATACACATGTATTGTTTGTATATATTGACGATGGTCAATGTATGTGTGTAAGTTGTTACTTACATGCTACATGTAGGCAAACTGGCATTAGAAGAATTTAATGCCAGAAAAAACTGAAATGACACACAGATAACTCACATACATTCTACGTCCATCTGAACTGTATGGACATCTAATGACTAGTCACAAACAAGGCGAGAAGATATCATCGTTTATATTACATACCTTCTGGGATGCACTGTCCAAGAACAAATTTATACCCTTTGCAGCATTTTTTCCTAAGAGACAAACAAAAATGTACTTTAAATGGGATGTTAGATTAAAAATATAATTCTTTTCAGTTAACTGAATGACTTGTGCCCGGGGAAAAAGTGAGGCCTAAGGGAAGGAAGGGGTTGTGTAGCTTTAAGGGAAGCAGAGATAAAAAGGGGATATATTATCAATAGCACATGGCCACATCTTCCAACAGCAGGATGCCCTTTTCACCACTAATATATGAAATTAATCACTTGAATCCTATGAAGTGGATTAATGAAGAGACTTCCAACATATTTAGATCAGACGATTGGAGGCCTCCAGGATATAAAGGAATGTTGGGGCTGGCCAGGCCCTCAGCCTACAAGCCAGGGATTCACATGACTTGCTAATTATAACAAGTAACTAATAATAACTAGATAATTATAACATGGTAGTTAATTTAAGTAATAATTAGTTACCTAATGATTAT
Source organism: Spilogale gracilis (assembly GCA_004023965.1). NCBI lineage: Eukaryota > Metazoa > Chordata > Mammalia > Carnivora > Mephitidae > Spilogale > Spilogale gracilis. The sequence continues at coordinate 63,662 of PITA01005814.1, forward strand.
TAAGGCTGAAGCTAGGGCCCAAGCATTCTGACTCCCATCTGAACACTTGCTTTATACTTATACCACATAAGGTACTGAGAGGGCATATAAATTATTTGATTT
>PITA01005814.1:63863-106769 GCA_004023965.1 Spilogale gracilis
CGCCAAACAGGCAATTCTAACAAAAACTTCTAAGACTTGTATCTCTGCATGAGTTAGAGAAATGGTGCCATCAGTTCAAAACGTCCATCTGCACTGGAAAGATTCTGTCTCTGGTATGAAGTTGTAAGCCCCTGCCACACTAGCTCTCTGCGGATAGTGACTAAAAACCCTGGACGAAACAGAAGCAGACTACCACTGGTGAGTTCTGGTGAGTAAAGAGAGGCAGGCAGGATTTAAGAGGAGAGTTGAAATTCTGAACAAGGGACCAACACAGGCTAAGTTTCCTGCTTTTTAGGGCTTTAGCCTATCACAGTGCCTATCACACCTGCTGTGTGGTGAGGAAAGCTAAGCACATGGGCCCTGCACTGCATTTTGGCTCGATCAAATGGAGGACAAAGCTGGGGCAACCAGAGGCATGAAAAATTGAGGGAAACCCTGGAAAGGAGAGTGCTGGAGAAGGGGAGCCTTAAATTCCATGTGTAAATTCCGCCCAAGCTCCAGTATGCCCTGACCCAGGCGTGGAGGAGCACGTGAAACACCCCTGCTAAACACAGCGCAGGCTGGGTGAAGCCTTAAGCTGTCACCCACGGGGAGGCGGTCTTCACATTACCTCCAACCCAATTCCCTGCCTGCTGAAACAAAATACCAACACTCCTTGGACGAACAGAACAGGATCCACGGTCTCCACAATGTCACCTGTGCAAATGTGACTCATTCTCAAGGGAACCACAGTGATGCCAACTCCAATTCCGGATGTTGGAATTAGCAGACACGATGTTAAAGCAGCTATTACAACTATGTTTGATGATATAAGGGGAAATACACTGGAAATCTAAGAGAAATAGAAACCATGGAAAGAACAAAATATAAGAGCTGGGAAATATATCAAATTAAAAACAAAATGAAACAAAACCCATCTTACTGGATGAGGTTGACAACTGAATGGTGCAAGGAAGTGGGAAAGAATTAGTGAATTTAAAGATACAGACACAGGAATGACCCAATTTATTTTTAGGGTTTTTTTTATTTTTAAGTTTTTAAATATTTTATTTGACAGAGAGGGAGGGAGAGAGAGAGAGAGCATAAGCAGGGAGAGCTGCAGGCAGAGGGAGAAGCAGGCTCTTGCTGAGCAGGGAACCTGATGCGGGACTTGATCTTGATACCCTGGGATCATGACCTGAGCCAAAGGCAGATCCCTCACCGTCTGAACCACCCAGGTGTCCCAGGAATTACCCAACTTAAAAAGGAAAAAAAAAATTATTTAAAAAAATGCACCATTCCTCAGGGACTGGTGGGACAATTTCAAAAGCTCCAATGTCTGATATTTGGAGTTCCAGAAGGCAAGGAGAGAGAAAATGGTGCTGAAGACAAATTTGAAAAATGTTGAACTATCCCAAGCTGATGGGGCACCTCGGTGGCTCAGTCACTGAAGCGTCTGCCTCTCAGCAGAGAGCCCGCTTCTCCCTCTGCCCAGGCCCGCTCTACCCCAGCTCATGCTTATGCTGTCTCTCTCCAAAGTGAATAAATAAAAATTTTCTTAAAAAAAAAAAGGAAATATCCTATGTTTCATGAAAAACATAAATTTACAGACCAAAAATGGCAAACTTGAAACAGGTTAAATATACACACATACCAAAAAACCTCTAGAGACATCACAGTCCTCCTGCTGAAAACTAAAAAAAAAATCCTGAAAGCAGGTAGAGAGAAAGTGCACAGCGTATAAGCCTGGGGCCATGTGCTACTCATCAGAAACAGCGGTAGGACAGCTTTGAACAAACAAGCTTGTCGATCCGGAGTCCTATATCCAGTGAAAATACCCTTCAAGAATGAAGATGAAATAAAGACGTTTCAGATTAAAGAAAACCAAGTATTCATCACCAGCAGAGCGGGGTAACGAGAAATGCTAAAGGAAGTTCTTCGGAATAAAAGACCGGGTACTGGGGGGAAACTTGGATTTTTAGAAAGGAATGAGATGCCTCATGCATAAGTGTGTGGGTACATATAAAAGGCTATTTTTTTCATGCTTAATTATTTTAAAGCAAAAATTATACCCCTGTCTTGTAGGATTCATAATGTAAGTAAAAGCAACAAACAGAACTGCAGAATTAAAAAATGGCAGGGTTGTAAATGGACCTACATGGTCACAAAATGTCTACACTGTATGTGAAAGTGGAGAATGCTGACATTTCCACTGCACAGACATTCCCCTTTGTTCTCCAGCTCTCCAGCCTCTTACTCCTCCCTGCCCTCCCATTCTCTCCTAGCTGGGTTCCTGGTAGGCTTCCCTAGATCACTTTCATAATCAGTATATTAATTCAGAGGCCAAGAATTAACCCGGGTGTGGTGAATTTTCAAATCTCCAGAACACAGCCCAATATCTTTTGCACTGACTATAAAGCTTAAACTGTCATTTAAAAATAATGAGTTCTTTGTAACCATAAGAGAAATCACATTCAAGGTTATTCCCATCAAAATAGCCTTCTCGACCATTTGGATTTGGACATGCTTTTTAGGTGGGAGAGAAAAAAGAGTTCAATGTGGTCCCACGACTGGGAAGTGCACATCGTCCACAGCCTGTCGCGGCTGCCATGTATGAGAACATATCATCTGTATGTTGTGTTGAGCATGGTGGCAGAAACAGCAGATTTGGGGAATGAGGCATTATTTGGGTCCTAAAGCAAATTCCCATCTTTGTCAAATGGTCCGAACCTTCCACCAGGCTAGACAAGGCCTTCTATCTAACAAAAATTTGACATACTTAAATGTATGTTCTCTATCACATTTCAGTAAGACAATAACATTACTTTCTACTTTTACAAATTACTGGTCGATTTTATTTATTTTTTTAAGATTTTATTTTTAAGTAATCTCCACACCCGACATGGGGCTTGAACTCACCACTATAAGATTAAGAACTGCATGCTCTCCCACTGAACCCACCAGGCTCCCATGTCAAATTAATCTTTGTAGACTGGTCGGCTAGGCAGGTTACCATTCACAGAAGAAACATTGGCAATATCTTCCTAAAACATTTTTTTAAAAGATTTTATTTACTTATTTGACAGAGAGAGAGAGAGAGAAAGAGAGAGAGAGAATATGCATGCACAAGGAGCGAGAATGGAAGAGGGAGAAGCAGGCTCCTCACTGAGCAGGGAGCCTGATGCGGGGCTCCATCCTACGACTTTGGGATCATGGCCAGAGTTGAAGGCAGATCACGGCCAGAGTTGAAGGCAGATGCTTACCCAACTGAGCCGCCTCTTCCTAAAACTTTAAAAATGTTTAAGAATTGTATTAAATCTATGTATAAACTTTACATAAAATGTACTAAAAATGTATACAATGTATACAACTTACAAACATCATCATCTGGTCAGAGCACATTCTGAAGCCCCGCTGGGCACACAGCACAGCCCCATTTCTCCCCAAAACATTTCTCACGTGCAATCCAGCTACGGTGGACAATCTTACTTCAAAGGCATAATAAGTAGGTTTCCCTGATAAAAACCAGTGGCATCTGGGATGCTCCTGAATCAGACTCGAGTGAAATAACTAAGGGTCCTTTCCCCTGCAAAGGACACATTTGCCAATCTCTATGAGTACCCTCAGTATAGATTATTTTGAATCTTTCCTCAGCATATTTTATGTTTTATATATGTGCGTTTGTGCAATTTACTGCTATGGATGATGTGTGGCAATGTCCAGAGTTTTCTAGTTAGACATAATTTCCCAACATCTCCGACTGATTTATCATTTTACACAGGGGAAACCCCTGGGGTAGAAATTTTATGATGATTATTATTTCTAACAGAGGTAGATGAGCCACCTTTACATTCCGCGAAACTTACACTCTGTTTTTCCATGGTTTAAGAAAGTCCAGGTTCCTAACAACCAGAAAGAAAACAGCCTGATCGGGTAACTCATTAAAATTTTACAGATCTTACTGTATTACCTGAAGCTGTCCGACAGAAAACTGTGAGGGCAAGAACAGGGCCCTCGATTATCTGAAACTCAAGCAAATTACAAGAAAGTTGGATGCAGGGGAAACACGTGTTTTCGATACATCTTAAGTACAATAGCACACTTAAACATATGGTTCTATTTGTCTATTTCTATTTAAATGGTGCACCGAACACACCGCTGCAGAGTTCAATGGCATTTCAAAGTTCATGCACATGGAGGCAAACCTTACAACAATTTCTGTGTCCAAGACATCCTATTGGGGCATTCTGATCTTTTTGAGCATTGCAAAGGCTCGGGATTGTCCATTTAGGAGATCCCAAAGTAATCTGTCATTTGCCTTTTTATGAAATTAAATAACAGTGATTTGATATGCTTTCCAAAGGCTATGGTGGCTCTACCAAGAGAAGATGGGAGGCTTCAGAATGGCTATGCTGCATTTAAATACCTGCTCAGTTAAGAATTAACTTCCCCTTGGCTGGTTTTTTCCTCCACTGCATACCTAACTCCATCTCTCTGCTGGAGAGAAGGAGGTCTGAGACTTCAGGGTACCGTCCTGCTTCTCTAGAGTTCCCGGAAAGATAGCATTACGTTGCATGTTAAACACCCAGCCAACATAAACCACCATTTAAAATAAACGATGAAATATCCCAAAGTATAAAAAAATAAACACTGGCTGCACATGTCATGTCATTTCAAGGATTACTCACAACGTAATTTATGTATAAGGAAGTCAAGACAGCCAAAATGAAATCTCATTATGCAAGCGAGGCACTTGTTAGACTGAACTACACACATGGCCGTGCGGTTTTATATTTAAGAAAAACAAATGAAGACGGGAAAAGCTCATGTGAATTCTTCTGGGGAGATGGTCCTTCTTAATCCACTTCATGTATCATAGCTTGGTTTTCCAAAGGCAAATGCTTTTCTTGTTTCTTGGTGAGGAGAAGTGGTGATCAGAGGTGGTGGGTACATAGAAAGGACGACATGTGCTCATAGGGAAGTCTGTGGGGGCTTCCCCTGGGTACCCCAGAGCAGTAAGACACATACAAAATCAAAAATACAAACAATGCAGCCAGGCATATCTCCCAACAACCAAGTGTGTGTGAGAGCGTTTGGAAGGAAAAACAGAATCGGGAAAATGAAGATGATAGAGAGTCCATCGTCTATCTGTTTGCAGATTCTAGAATTCATTTTTTTTTAACTGCCTACAGAATGAGAGTACGAGAAGGGACTTTGAAGGGTCAAGTGAGTTATAAAGGCAAGAAATATTTCAACACTTGCTCCACCGCAATAGTAAATTTTCCCAAGATTTATTTTGGGTTTCTTTTACATAGCTATATAGATATGCACCAGATGGACTAGAACTTCTTTTTTAAATGCAAGAAAGAACTGCACTCTTTAGAGTATTTGGGGGTTCTCTGTGCCAAGCCAGGTGCAGTGGCTGGAGCTCTGGGGTCAAGCTCATGTGGTTTCCCCTTTTGGCCCTGTCATTCGAAAAGCCTGCGATGTGACCTGGGGCTCATCTCTTAAACTCGCTGAGTTTCAGATTCCTCATGGATAAAGCATGGATATTAATATTTGCTTCGCAGAATTACCACAGGGGTTAGAGATGACAAAGGTGCCCAGCACAGGGATGGGCTTGGGTCACAACAGTGATCTGGCTGCCACTTTATGAACACAGTGAGAGGACAGCAAAAGCCACTCTTCCCAGATGCCTTCATCTTGGGACTTGTCTCTTCCTTTCACTTATTATTCAATGATTGGCATCTTCTTCCAAAAACAAAAGGGGGGAGGTGAGCGAGGAGGGAGGGAAAAAAAGTTTTGATTTCAGGATGATGACAGAAAAGTAATATTTTTGGCCTCTTCTTTTACAAGTTAACCCCAAATAATGGGAATAAGAAATAAAAATGCAAGATCCAAATCCATGGATTAGGAACATAATTCTAATACGGAGTCTGGTGGGAATATGGCTAGTAGATGGGAGAATGGGAAGGGATTTTTAAAAAACTTTTATTTATTTGTCAGAATAAGAGGGAGCGAGTGTGAGTGGGCGTGCACAGACCTGGGGAGGGGCAGAGGGAGCAGCAGACTCTCCCGCTGAGCAGGCAGCCTGATGTGGGACTTGATCCCAGGACCTGGCATCATGATCTGCGCCGAAGGCAGATGCTTCACTGATGGAGCCACCCACCTTCCCAGGAAGTGAGTGGGCAGAATGGAGTAACTGCAGACCTACGAGCTTCCAGAAGACGTTATTGTGGAGAAGCCAACACCCCGCAGAACCTCAGCCAGGCTTAAGGATCCGATACATCAGGTCCTGAGGCCACAAGAGAGAAGACAATGTGAAGGTCTGGCAAGAAGCTCCACTTCCTGTTCCCTCCCTGCCGTCAGCTACCCTTCATCTACCAGGCAAGGGGCAGAAACTGGAGCCAACAACTCAAGACTGTCCGACTGAGCCAGAGGCCCCTGGGGGGACACACCCATGAGCAGATAACCCTGCCCAGGCACACAGAATTGCCAGACATTTTTAAAGAATGCCTTCAATGGAACATTTCATTCCGAAACAACGCAAGCCTCTCAGTGATGGCTTCTGAAGGTTAACTCATGGCAGCTTCCCCACATCCCCAACCGGTCTGTCCTCACTGAAGAGAGACAAGGCCCAGAAATGCAGAGACCAGTATGTACGGTCTCTTTCCCCGACCTAATCCTGCGGTGGCGTGCCAGACGAGGGTGTCCATAAGAGACTCCTGCTGGGAATATATAGCCCACGAAACTCCCGGGACTCCATTAAAGGCCTGAGAATGGATGGATGATGGATGATGAACTGAATAATTGATTTTTAAAGATTTTATTCATTTATTTATTAGAGAGAGCACACGAGTTGGGGAAGGAACAGAGGGAGGGGCAAACAGATTCCGTGCTGAGGCAGAGCCCAACTTGGGGATCGATCTCATGACCAAGACGATGACTTGACCTGAAATCAAGAGTCAGCTGCTTAACTGCCTGAGCCCCCTAGGTGCCCCTCAAGGCCTGAGGATTTAAAAGTGGTCCTGAATTTCTCTAGAAAACTCCTTAGAGTGAGGAAGCTTTCTTCTCTTTCAGCCTTCTTCTCTTGCCAAAACTTTTACTGAGCTTTGCCTGACTTCACATGAGCTACTAGAATTCCTTTTATACCAGATGCCCTGAGAACAGACCCCAGTAAAATGGCTCACCTCCCACCTAGGCGCGCTCGGTTCCAGCCTCTAGCCAGAGAGTGCTTCTCCCCGACAAATCGAGTAAGATCAGGTTGACTCTAGCTATCAGTGAAGGTTAAAAAAAAAAAGAAAGGTAAACACACCTACTTATTTATTCAGCTACATATACGCTGGTTCCTGCCAAATCTCAGTGATAATATGAAGAGAATCACAGGGAGTGTTACGTATAACGTGCTCTCACGGGCACAATGACTGACCATCAAGATCAAATGCAGAAAACGGCATGGCAGTTCCTCAACAAATTAAACACAGAGGAACCACACGATCCCGCAATTCTGAGTAAATACCCTAAAGAAGGGAAAGCAAACTCTAAACAGGTTATTTGTCCATAGAAGCGTCATTCACAAAACAGCCAAAGGTACAAGCACCCCGGGTGTCCCTTGCCAGATCAATGAAGAAAGAAACTGTGAGACACACACACACACACACACACACACACACACACTGGAATATTCTTCATCCTTTAAAGGACGTTCTGATGCGTGCAACAGTACGATGGAACTTGGAAACATTACGCTAAGTGAAATCACACAAAAGAACAAATATTGCAGGACTCCACTCAAAGGAGGCACTTCAACCGCTCAAATTCATAAGCAGAAAGTGGGATGAGTGGTAGTGGCCTGGGGCTGGGCGGGGAGGGAACGGGGAGTTGTGGGTAAATGGGTACAAGGTGTTAGTTCAAGAGAACGAGAAAGTTCTACACACCTAAAAGGGGTTAACACGGTAAATTTTGTTATGTGTATTTTACCAAATATACACAAAAAGATCAAATGAAGAGAGAACGCCGTTGAGGTCATCCCTCTAGCCAGTAATCCCCTGGCTGGTATCATCTGGACCTTAGTTCTGTGAATTACAGAAAATCTTCTTTTTCTAGGCAATGTGAGGATTCTAGGATGGGGCTGAGGTAACGACCAGAAAGCATTTATCCCTGCAAGGCTTCCGGGGGTAACAATCTCTGGCTTCCACAAACGTTCATCACGTACCTCCCAGGAAGACAGAGAGCTGGCGGTTCGGGTCCTGGACCCGGGGGGTTGTTCCTCCCAGGTGTGAATTCAGGCTCTGCTGCTTTGCAGGTGTGGGACCTACCTAAGTGACTTCAAGTGCCCCTAGCATGATTTCCTTGTCCCTAAAATGGGATAGTATGGTACCCGTCTCGCTGGCTCGGGCGAGGGCTCAGGAGCGAAGACGCACGTGGGGTGGTAGGCGCTGCCACACAGCAAATGGCAAACGTAGAAAGAAATGGGCCGGTCTTCCTGTTGTGTCCCCACTCCAGTGCTCAGCATTGAGGATGCCGGAGGGCTTTAGAGGAGGGGGCATCAGGAAGGGAGCAGGCGGGCCACAGTCTGACTGCCTGTGGGCTTGGCATTCAGTGAGGCGCAGCCCGTGCTGACCGACGGCAGGTTGAAAACCAGGGTCTTGGCCATTTCGTTCCCATGGTGGCTCCTGCGCCAAGATGACTATCAGCTGGCAGAAGGGAAACCTCCTCTCTCTGATCAGTGGCATTTCTCTTCTTAATGATGAAATGTGTGCACGTGACCGGATCTCGTACCATTTGCTCAAAGCTGCCCCAGGAGGTCCTGGCAAGGTGTGGACAACAGCCCGGGCTGCAGGGCTGCGAGCGCTTCTCAGATGCACAGGGTCAGGGACATTCGCAGAGGGCCGCCTGGAGTCTGCAGAGGTCCTGGAGGCAAGACCCACCTCTGCCACGATGGCCCGGTTCCCTCCTTCCTTGTCTCCCCCTCCCCCAACAGAGTTTTCTACCCCACTGACCCTCATCATCTTGCTTGCTGGTTGCCTTTTCCCTAATTCATTTGAGAAGTTGATCATTTCTGAAACATAGATGATAAATTGAGAGAGGTAGTTTGGCACTATCTTTGTATAAGAAACAATAAAATCGTGTCTATGTATATATACACACAAACACATGGATAGTGAGATATCTTTTCATTAAAAAAAGAAAGGTTAGGTTGGGTATTCACAGCTCTATGTGGGTAAGATGGAAGATGTTCCTTGTGGGCTTTGCGCATGTGTATGTGTGTGTTTTAGAAAAAATTTATAACTTCAGACCAGTTTCAGATGCACAACATATGACATCATATTTGTAGATACTGCAAAATGATTATCACAGTCAAGTTCTTTTTTATGTGTTTTCTCATTTTCCTGCAATGAGCAGGTACTGATTTTTTAATAAGCAAAAATAAAGGAAATAATAAAATAAAGGGATCTCTGTGGGATTTTCCAAGGGTGTTGTGGTACATTTCTAATGCCAGGCTCAGCGATGGTTCTGGAAGCTGCTGGGTTTGAGAGCTGGTAAAGAAGCACAGTTGAGATTGGCGCATACAGGCATCCACCACGATTTCCCTCACCCAGAGACACCTCAGGATTCACATTTTGGACAAACTTGACCAAATAGGTTTCAACCAAATTGCTTTTGACCAAGTCACTGGGAACCAGTATATGGCATTTATTAATAAACAGCTCCTGGGATTTAGTGTAGCATTTAGAAGGATGTTCATGCATTTTTTTTTTTTTTGCATCAGAAAACTGGTTTAATAGAGGTTTGCTTTAGAGAGTATTTTAATAGAACCTTCTCCCCGATTCACGAGACAGATCTAAGCCAATGCATCTCTGCTGACGTTTATTCCCATGGCTGCTAATTTTCCGAAGCACCGAGAACTGTGAATCGTGTCTCACCCCGTGCGTCATCCTCCAAGGACAGTGCGTGGGAAGTGGAAACAATTCCTTGCAACTATATAGTCCCCCGGTGCAGTGACACTGTGGGGCCCAGAGCCCTAGTCACTGTTGTGTTTTTATTTTATCAACCCTCTAACCATCATCTTAGGAACACCTGAATTTTTTTTTAAAACAATTTTATTTAAGAGACAGAGTATGAATGGGGGAGGGGGAGGAGTACAGAGAGAGGGAGAAGCAGGCTCCCTGCTGAGCAGGGAACCTGATGTGGGGCTCGATCCCAGGACCCTGGGATCATGACCTGGACCGAAGGCACATGTTTCTCTGGCTGAGCCACCCTGGCGCCCCTGCCTGAATGGTTATAAATAAATCTGTATGATGGCATTTACCAAGAAAAACATATCTTCAAGCCCTGAATTATTCATGGTAAACCAAAAAATACAAGAAATACCATATCCATGGTTCCCAAAGCATTCCTGAAGTTTCCTGAATGCTCCCCTGCCTTCTCCTCCCAACTCCAGGCTTCCTCCACAGTTCAGCCAGCCTTTCCGCCTGCTCTCTCTCCTTCAAAAGGTGGATTCAGCTTCAGGATTTCAACTCTGACCTCTCTGTAGGACTCCTAATCTGCAAACTCCCAGCACCCTGCCTGTGTGCATTTTGCTTGCCTGTATCTTCCAGATTTCCTGCAATGATCGGGTATTAGCTTCTGTAGTGAGAACATGTTATGTCTTAAAACTAAAAGAAGAAAGTTAACTTCTCACAGCCAAACTGGAAGAGATGAGCATCCTCAATGGGGCTAGAGCTTGAAGGCAAATAATCCACAAGGCAGTTATTAAATATTGCCTTCTAGTTTTCTCCATAGTAAGAAACCTATATGACCTGTGACAGCTGCACTGTACAGAGATAACTACTGGCTAGTGGTTTCTCTTTACCTACTTCCTTTTCTTTTCTATTGTAACAAAAGCCCAAATTAGAGCTGGGTACATAGCCACCAGGGGAAAAAAAAGGAGGTATTCCCCAGCCTCTCACCCACCAGGTGCTGCTTTGAAAATGAGCCGGGCAACAGGATGGGAGTAGCCACGATGTGTACAACTGTCTCCCTTACACGGAAGGGGCGCAGAGCCTCTCCTTTTCACCCTCCCATGAACAGGAACACGGACACAGTAGTGCGTGATCTTGCCCTTGGCGATGGGTGGCTTGACATACAAGAAGTTCAGTGATGCTGTCCAGTCACCATGTGAATTAAGGACTCAGGACACTTTTGTGTAAGAGAAACTCCCACCTTGTTTCAGCTATTATTTTTGGTTTCAGCTTTAGGAGCCTAATACACCCTGAAAGCCAAAATAACTGAAGGAAATGAATCTATGGGAGCAAAGCTACTGAAAGGCAAGGTTAGTGAGCCATAAGGGGGCCTGGAAAAGACCGAACCTTTATTCTGCTCCAGGAACAACTGGGCACGGAGCCCTGGAGCTTTGTGAAATACTGACCCTTGAAATATAAATGTCTGGAGCCTTCCTCATAAATTAACCAAAGCTAGAGACCTCTCTGCTTTGACAGGGCTACGATCCTCCTTTCCCACAGTAGGCACAGTTTCACTGGCACTTGGCCCCCTTCCTTGAACTTCACCTTGTAAGTGAGGCATTTCCAGGGAGCTCTCGGTACAGGAAACATGTAACTACAATTTCCCGATTCAGATTTTTGCCCACGGGTCTGTCATCTGGGAATTAAATGAGGAAGTCTCAAAGCAGAGGGCTTTACTTGTAATGACTTTCAGAGATGGAGGGGACCTATCTGAGATCTTCTTTCTTACGTTAATTACTCATGTGACTATTCCTTACATGCATCAAACTCTTATGGAAAATGAAATACAAGGGACATTAGTTCAGGTTTAACTTCATACATCACTGAAAGTGGGATTTCTACCTCTAAATCATTTACAGATGAGAGCAGGAATCTTCTACTTTAGGTACCGAATTATATAATGATCCGATATCGCGGTAAAAACTTCAAATTAGCTAACAACCGGAAGCATTAAGTTTGACTTAATTCAACCAACACTTAATTGAGAGCTTCCTATATGCTAAGCATTTCCCATAGATTAATTACATTCGCATAACCACGCTTTTGCAGATAACATAACTAAAGCACAGAATTCTTAAGGAACTTGTTCAAATTAGCAGCTGCGCTGTACATAAGTCCAGGCTGCAGGGTTCCAGAGGCCACCTCTTCTGGGAACTGGGAGTTACAGGAGCTGTGGTGACGAGCAAGATTTGCATGTGGCCCCTGAAGTTGACGAGCGAGATTTGCATGTGGCCCCTGTGGTGACGAGCGAGATTTGCATGTGGCCCCTGTGGTGACGAGCGAGATTTGCATGTGGCCCCTGTGGTGACGAGCGAGATTTGCATGTGGCCCCTGAAGACATTCAGTGTGTGAGAAAGACATATTCACAGCTCCTGAGAACACAAGATGGGGCATTAGCAGCACTCTGACAGAGTACACTGTGTTTTCTCAGTACAGATGGGAAGAGGGCTAACTCAATCTCAGAGGCGGCAGAAATGTGTGGCCCACGGAAGCTGCTCCTGCCCCAGAAAAATATATCCAGGCCCAGACAAAGGGACACTCATCCTCACCGCACATACCTGTGTCTCTCTCGAGCTTGGCCCCAAACCCCGCCTCTTTGTCTTGCAGTCTCGGCTTCCTTCTGGGGAAAACTTCCCTGTCCTGGGCTATGGATGGAGACTGCTCTCAGGATGTGTCCCCCACGCCTGACACTCATGGGATCTGTAGGTCAGAGAGTCACAGCACAGGCCCAGAGCGGAGGGAGGTCAGATGGGAGAGGCTGCAGACAGCAGTTAAAAAGGGCCACCGAAATACTTTAGGCAAGAAATTAACACAGTGCAAATAGAATAGTGGAACTGAACAATGAGCATGGACTTTAAAGAAATTTTGGAGGCAGAATCTATAGGATTTCCTACACACGGGATGTAGAGAATAAGAAAAACAGAATTCTGAGACTAGAGAATTCTCTCAGTAGAGCCGTTTCGAAGACGAGGTCACTATTGACTAGTGCAGGTTAAGTGGGGAAAGAGCTAAATACAGAAGACTTTTATGGCAAAATTTTGGGATGATAGAAGGTATTAATTACCCTCGGTTTAGACAGCGTGTTCAGATGTTTGAGGCCTCAGGTAACGCAGGGGCGAGGCAGGGTCTTCAGAGGAACAGGTGAGGCTCAGGGCCAAGGGCATGATCTGGGGAGAGGTCTTCCTACAAGAACTGGGCCCAGGAGGGAAGCAGGAGAAAGAAAGAGGACTAGGCAGAGAAGCGATACCGAAGAAGCCAACAAATTGTGTGTGAACAAATCATTGTCCTGCTCTGGGCCTCTGCTTCCCATTCTGGGGAAAAAAAGGGTCTTTGGACTAGGGGGATCTTTAAGTCCTCCCCCAAACTCCAAATATCCTGGCCCTTGTGGTAATGAAAATGTTCCCTCTCTTCATTGTGGTGGTAGTTACAAGGATGAGTACTTTGTCAAAACTCACTCTACACTTAGAATTGGTACATGTTATTGGATGTAAATTAGGGGCACCTGGGCCGTTCAATTGGTTAAGTGTCTAACTCTTGATGTTAGCTCGAGATCTCAGTGTTGTGGGACCGAGCCCTGTGTTGAGCTCCGTGCTCAGTGGAGACCAACAAAGGGAGATTCTCTCTCTGCCCCCTCATGCATGCGTGCTCTAAAATACATTTTTAAAAAATACTGTAAATAATACTTCATTTAAGTTGGTTTTAAAAATTTCTCAAAGTTTAAAAAATTGCTGGTTCTACGTAATTACTATTCCATGCAAAATTATTAATGACAGTAAGAAATATTCCATTTATGAGTATTTTTTATCTGAAAAAAGGAAATACAGGACAAAAAACATACATCCTCAGTCCCTGGGGCTGTGGGAGGAGGTGGGTTGGTGGGGGACAGGCATGAATTAGAAGGAACGGCTGTAAGAAATTGTTTCTGATCATTTCAGACATTGGTATGAGTGAGCAGATGTCTTGAAAATGTTTTACAAACACATGGGAAAGTAATGAGTGCCTCTGGATGGCTCTCGACCATGGCTCGTGCCGTAGGTTCTTCAGCACAGCTCTGCCTCCCAGGGACCCGCAGCCTGCTGGTGCTCAGGACCTCTAGAAGAATTTGCTCCAGTGGTGGTTCTCAGGAGCTCATCCCATGTCAGTCAACACACAGACACACTCAGTAAAGGTTCCTAAGGCACAGGAATGGATGTTCCTGATACAAGGTATACCCACTTTTATTTTATTTTTAAAGATTTTATTTATTTATTTATTTGACAGCGAGAAACACAGTGGAGAGGGAACACAAGCAGAGGGAGTGAGAGAGGGAGAAGCAGGCTTTCCTGCTGAGCAGGGAGCCTGATGTGGGTCTCGATCCCGGGACTCTGGGATCATGACCTGAGCCGAAGGCAGTTGCTTAACCAACTGAACCACCTAGGCGCCCCAAGGTATACCCACTTTAAAAACAACTTGGGCTCCTTGATATCTGAAGGATCGATGGGCTGCCCACATCTCTATATTGAGTCTACTGTGCAGTTAGTCATTCATCATGGTAGTTTTTCCTTTTTGCAAATTTTGAGAGTTTCTTAGAGTAATAAGTCTGATCCCCAGCAAAAAAGTATAATTTGGGGCTCCCTAAGAGAGGTAGCTCTACAAAGAATCTTACGGGCTATGGGAAGATATGTGAATCTCTACCATTGTACCTGCTGCAATCCACTTCTGTGAACTGACCATGAACTCCTCCTCCAGGACAGGGATCAGATCTTAGTTAGCCTGACAACCCAGGCTAGTGTCTGAGAGATCACAGATGATTGGCACATCCTGATGAACCGCACTTGCTAGAACTCCTACCTTAGGAAGAATGTATCCAAGATGCTATTTACATGGTAAGAGTAACAGCCGTACCTTCTCTTTTCTTTTTTCCTGCTGGTTTATCTTTTCTGGCCTCCTATGGGCTTTTCTTCTTTCCTTTCTTCCTCCTTTCTGTATTACAAGGTGTAGAAGGAATTAGGGGCTGGCAGGAGTAGCGGACAGAGATCAAGGAGTATAATCCCAGCAGTGTTTCCTGCATGGAATAACGACAAATTGCCTTTACCACCTTCTGCCTCCTGGGCCTACAAATACTCAGCTTCATCTGGAGTACACAGCATGTGCCGTCTGAGATGAAGAAGCCGGGGGCCCAGCTAGTCTGGGCAAGTTGTCCGAGACCGTTCAGCAGCCCAGCTGGAACCACAATCCAGAGGCTGCCTGGCAACGCTGCCACCCCATCCAGGACAAGAAGGGGTGTCAAGATGCTAATTTTGGATCTTTGTTGAGTGGCGACATAAGCCTTTGTGTTTAGAAGGCCCAAATGGCTCAAAACAGCTAAATAACAAAAATGTGGGGACCGTGCATGGTGTCACTTTATGGACATCTGTTTTAAAGCTGGGCAGAGCTGAGGTTTAAACCCAATTCTCCCACTTACTGGTTTGATGAATTGATATATATATGTGTGTTATGTATAAATTTACATCTCACAGTTTCTTCGTCTGAGAAATGCAGTGTTGATAGGTACTTTACTAGGGTTTCAATGAGATGAATAAAGCACTTGGTGTAGCTCTTATTTATCCTATAAGAAATATCCAGGGGCTCCTGGGTGGCTCAGTCAGTTAAATGTCTGCCTTCAGCTCAGGTCATGATCCCAGTGTCCTGGGATCGAGTCCTGCATCGGGCGCCCTGCTCAGGGGGAAGCCTGCTTCTCCCTCCCCCTCTGCCACTCTCCCTACTTGTGCTTTCTCTCTCTCCCTGTGTCAAATAAATACAATCTTTTAAAAAATGTGTCCAATAAAGAGAGAGTAATAATGACAGCAGGAAGAACTGTCACGGTTTCTGTTACGGTCCTCTTCCTTCAACAGGGGTTACAGCGTATACTACATGAATGTTCCTGACCATTAGGACGAACAGCCGTGAAACACTGGAAGACATGACGATAAACCACACCTTAACTTACACGAAATCAATGGATAATGACTGAACATTGACTCTCAACAAGTCACCGATGCCTTGGGAAAGAGAAAGAATCCCCAAAATAAAAAGACCTGGTATAATCATGAGGATTCAGAACATAAGAACAGCTCAACTACAACTCGACCTTCGAAAAGAATCTAAAACTCAAGATATCAAAAGATACCCCGTCCATCAAAGATGACCACAGAACAGGGCAGGCCCAGATCAGTGCTGTCTGAGAATTCTCTGTGGATCAGATTTGGATTTTAGGGGAGGGATAAGATCTATCCAGACAGTGAAGAGAAGGGAAGGCCGCTCAGGGCAGAGTCACGACATTCCGAAGACCATGACCAGGTGCTGTTTATCCTGGCCCAAGGGACACAGCCCTGTTTGGTTTTTGTCCCCATGCAAGTTACCCAGAGAGGTCAGTCTCTGTGCCTGCCCACCCACGGCCCCCTCCTAGGGAAAACTCCCCAGCCCATTGTTGTTTCTCACTTCGTAGCCTGGATGGTCCTACTTTGTACCAAGAGGCAATGTTCCTGCCCCTCTAGGTTGAGAAGACTGGGAAGGGGCATCTGGATCAAGGGCGTCCCATCTAGCCATCTCTCCCAGGACAGAACAGTGAGCCAGAGCAATCTCACACTCCTGCCCGGGGCTCTACACTAACAGATGCCCCATGAGACGGCTCGCTAGCCAGAGTGGTACCGCGAGGTCTCCCGCAGTTGAGAAAGGTCTGGAAGACCAGTGGGCTGAATGAAAGCCTGGGTCGGGGGAGGAAGCTGCCAGACTCCTGAGAGCAGTAGAGATTCAGGAGGGTGGAGTCACCCTCACGGTTCAAATCTATTTTTATTCCCCTGTAGACACAGCCCTTATCCCACCGAGCTAGAGCCGGATTCCGTCAATAACAGATGAATGGCCAGGTGCTTTTGGCACTTAGCCAATGATTTACCGGTAACCTTGAGAAAGAGTCACGGCTTGAGTTTAAACCAGGTCCCAGCGGAGCCTTGCCCAGCAAAGCAAGCCGAAGAGGAAACAAGCTTAACCGTGCACTTTTAAAAAACAAGGGACGTTCTAGTGTCTCCACCAACTTAAGTGCGTAAGTCCTGGCAGTGCCTGGGCGCTGTCTTCTGAGCAGCCCTCCCTGGGGTCTGGTGCCTTATGCCCGGCCAACAGACGTCCTGTGGGTCCCATTAGGAAGAGGTGCTAAGACTGACAGGCAGACGCACTGCTGTTTCCTGTCCGTGACCACTCCTTGCCATTACATTATTTAAGTGACGCTCCTCCTGCAGATCTCGGAAAGGCTTTCTAATCTGGGCTTTTGATGGAAGCTCAGGCCAAGCAGCTCTCAGAAGTTGGAGAGAGCTGTTCTCTTCTCTCCCCCAAGTACAGCATTTGTGATAATGAGCA
Organism: Spilogale gracilis; assembly: GCA_004023965.1. Lineage (NCBI taxonomy): Eukaryota > Metazoa > Chordata > Mammalia > Carnivora > Mephitidae > Spilogale > Spilogale gracilis. Next base: position 81,218 of record PITA01005814.1, read on the forward strand.
AATAGTCCCATGTGATCAAGCCATAACTATAACCTTGAAAGCCTGCCCTGGGGACTTCAGTGGCATAGGGCAGCAATTGTTTAAAAAAAAAAAAAAAAAAGATGGTGTTCAACTAGGAGGAGTAAGTCTTTGATGGACTTTCGGACTGACAGAGTGAAGAATCCCAGATACCGTGGGGGTGAAGGGTGATACCTTGTGGCAAGGGATGGACTGGGGCTTGTTTTCTGAAGTCTGCTAAATGACACTAGGGAAACAGCGGTCTCCTCCTGCTCAGCAGGGCCCCACTGAATCAGAGAGGCCATTTCAACACTGTGGAGACCTATGGATGTCTGCAGGGACTGACAGGACTGAAGTGCGTTTACACGTGGTGGCAAGATGGGGCAGTGGTCGGGGAGCAGGGTTCAACCAGAAGGAACTCCCCCCATCCTCTCCCGGCCCCTGCCCCTCCCCCCACCTGGGCCGCAGCTGCTCTGGGTATTTCCGGTTTGGGTCAACACCTTTCAGGGACTGGCACTCTGGGGCCTTTGGAGGCCTGTGAGGAAGGCTCTCTGGGGTGCGTCTTATGGAATGAGGGTCCACTTCCAGAAAACCCACTTCTCCAAGGGAAGACGTAGCCCTCCTGCAGGGGCTCCCTGAGTCAAGAAAGAAGTCCCAGGAAAGTGGGGCAAAACTATGTGGGGGGCCACTGAGACCACCCTCCAGCCCAAGGCCGTCCTGGTGAGCACCGCCGAGCGCCGCCCTCGCCCACAGTAGTGCTGACGGGCTGGACCGGAGCAGGGGGCCTTTGCACGGATTCCAGACCACCTCAAGGGCCACTTCCTGCCTGTGTGGCTCACCCTGGAGGACAACCACAGCAGCGCCCCTCCCCACCCCGTACATATTTCCACAGTCGCAGCTCTGACAGCAGCGGGGAACCTTCAGAAGAAGGGGCAGGCAGCTCCCACATATGTGATTTCCCTTTGGTTTGTTGGCTTCTTTCTACCCAAGTCTCCTGAAGGTCTTTTTAGGAGCCTCCCAGCAGGTGCAGGCCCAGAGATAATAGCTGGCTTCATCCAGCAAAACACCCACATACCCTTCCACGTCCCTATCCCCCCTTTCTAATGAGGCTGCTTTGCTTGGACCCTGCCATCTGATTAAACCTGCAAGTTGGGCAAGGGGCCCCTACCTTCGACGGACGGGGCGGTGTGGAGGGCACAGCAGTGCTCCCTCCTTGGGCGTGGCTTTGTGCCATCCCACCCTCGAGCAGAAGCCAATGAGCCCAGGGCAAGTCCCCTACTCAGGAGCGGCTCCCACTCTTCCACAGACCGTCCTCTCACCGCTTTTGGGGGCTTCTTGCCTAGGGCAGTGGAAATCCATAAAGGGTAGGGAAGGGTCTCCCAGAGTGAGTCACAAGGTAAGAAGCCAGTGCCTCCTCCTAAGGAGTCTCATGGAACGCTCATAAGGAATGACAAGACAGTCTTGGATTACCCCCATCTCACAGGTGAACAAACTGAGGACCAGACACCTTAAGAATCCTGGCCAAGGTCATGCTGTGAAGAAGGGTCAGAGCCGGGATTTCAATCCCCAAATGACAAAGCATTGTCTCACTCAGAATAGTCGCTCATCAAAAAGACCTGAAAGCAAAACAAGGCAGCTGTGGAAAATACCCAGGCCAGCACGAGCAGAGCCTCGTTCTGAGCCCAGCGGCTCCAGGGCTGCTGGGCGGCAGGAGCGCAGGCCTGAGGATGATGTGGGAGGGCGTGCTGGGGCTGCCCTCTCCTCTCTGGGGACACACCTCTCCTCCAACCTCCTGCCTCTAGGGGGTAGCCCTGGACCCGTGGGTGGCTCAAGGAGGACAGAAGGGTGAGTAAACCCCTTTATCCTTCCTGAGACCCAGGTCTGGAGTGTGAGCAATTAGCAAAACTGAGTGCATGCCAGGTTGAGCTGAATCCTAGAAAACCCGCTGAGGTGTGGAAGAAACCCCTTCCTGAAGTCTCTACTTGAAGTGTGACTACTCTTCCCCTGCCTGACCCCAAATGCCCTTAACCCACCCTTTGAAGTGCCGCTCAACTTCCTCCTCCTCTGGAAGGCTCCTCTGCACTCCTCCCCACCAGGAGGGGCTTCCCGTTGCTGTAACATCCACAGACTACCTGCTCATCTCAGGCTGTCTAGAAAAAAAGCCCTGGGCGCCTGGGTGGCTCAGTTGGTTAAGCGACTGCCTTCGGCTCAGGTCATGATCCCGGAGACCCTGGATGGAGCCCCACATCAGGTTCCCTGCTCGGCGGGAAGCCTGCTTCTCCCTCTCTCGCTCCCCCTGCTTGTGTTCCCTCTCTCGCTGTGTCTCTCTCTGTCAAATAAATAAATAAAATCTTAAAAAAAAAAAAAAAGAAAAAAAGCCCAAACAACGGTGGGTCTCAATCCCGGTGGCATGCTAGAATCCATTTGAGATTTTTCCTTTTTAAATGATGAAAATACTTACGCCCGGGACGAACCCCTAACTGAAATAGAACTTCTGGGGTTGGCACCAGGGGATCAGCATTTTAAAAAAGCAAGGATTGAGAACCCGGCTGTAATGCCTTGAAATCTGGTGTGTCCTTTTTTGCCATCTAGCTGGGAGCTGCTCAGGGCCCGGTCCCAGCCTCCTGCACTGCTGTCTGGGATGCCACACCCAGCCTTCCCACCGCCCGTGGGCGCCGTGTTGGCAGAGGGATTGCAGACCCAACTGAAAATCGAAACGATCCCCAGGTGGGATATGGGGCTGGTTTTGCTCTTTTTTGGTGGGAGGTGGTTAAGGAGAGTAGTATGGGGGCAGCTGGGTGGCTCAGTGGGTTAGGCGTCTGCCTTCAGCTCAGGTCATCAACCGGGGTCCCAGGATCGAGTCCCGCATTGGGCTCCCTGCTCGGCGGGAAGCCTGCTTCTCCCTCTCTCGCTCCCCCTGCTTGTGTTCCCTCTCTTGTGCTGTCAAATAAATAAATAAATAAATAATCTTAAAAGAAAAGAATCCTATGTGTTCATCCTCTGATACAGGCAACCTAAGAACATGAATTCCAAAAACAATAAATCTCCCCGACCCCACCGATACCCCAAGGGAGGAACAGGCTGTGTTGTTGGTTGTCTCCTGCTTTCAATTATGGAGACTTGGCCAGATGCCTTTGTGTGCCTCTGAGGCCTGAGCCTTGTAAATGGCACACTTTCAATTATTTATCTAAACAAAGGTGAGCCAGAGGGCAGTGCTAAACACTGGTCTGTTGAACTTGAGCCCAACTCTGTGCCCTTGAATTCATACAGGACTTGGCTTTGTGGCTCCAATCTCCTTACCAAAAAAAGAAAAAAAGAAAAAGAAAAAATGGAAAAAAGGCACATTAGATACAAGGCCATAAATTCTGTTTCAGAAGTGAGAGGTGGGCCAGAGGGGAGCTGCAGGGACCCGTGCTTCGCGGCTGGTGGCTCTTCTCTGGCCAGGCTGCTCAAATCCAATAGTCGTAACTCTCAGGCAAGGAGGGGGACCGCGGACTCCCTTCCAGTTTTGTGCCGTCTCTCCTGTCAGAGGACTTCACAGTCTATGTCACCGATGAATAATAAATCCCCTTAAAAAGAAACAGAGACCTACCCACAGCAGTCTGCAGCTATAAGGAGAGGAAGAGCCCCCCCTTGCTGGGGAAGACAGGCTCCTGGCTCATTGTCAGCAAGACAAGTGTTCTGACCTGTTCTTGTGGGGATGGGCTCGTGCCCATTCCCCCTGCAGACCAGCGTGCCCACGACATGGTCTGCGGTGCTGTGGGTGCCCTGGGGGCTGTGGATGGAGCAGTGAGAACTCCCTCTTTGGGGCTCACTTTGGGGAAGGCACCCCTTCCCGCGTCATCGAATGTCAGCTGCAGAGAGAGAGTGATTTAGGATCAACCGACCCGGCAGAGGCCAGGACTCCTCGGTGTCAGAGGGACGGCTGGAGCAGCAACAGCTCAGGTCTCCCGGGGCCACCGTCCTCCGAGCTCTCTGCACCACATGGCTTCACTGAGGGCTTTACCCAGCCACACGGAGGTCCAGGAAGGGGAGGCAATCACACAAGTGATCGGGCTGCAATGGGTACCAAGATCTGCCCGAATCAGAAGCCTGGGTTCCTAATCACGCCCTTATATAACCTTCCCTCATCCCAGGATGGACACTCGAAAATGTTTCTGGAATCCGTCCCCTACTCTCCGTCCCTGCTGCCAACTACTTTAGTTCAGACCTAAAAATCTCTCCATCCTACCTTTTTTATAGCCTCTCAATTCATCGTCCGGCCTCGCGTCTTTCCCACATCCCATTAAGTGCAAGCATTTTACAGCATATCTATTTTATGACCCTGTGTAAGAACGTTCCTTGGCTCCCAGTGCCTACGACTCCAGTCCAATCCTTTGTGAAGTGCGAGTGGCCTTGCCTCACCTTGTCTTTATCATTCCCCACCGGGATCCGGCCACATCAAATGTCCAGCTTACAAGATTCCCCCGTAAAACATTCTCTGTCTCCTTCAGCTCTCACTTGTTTAAATGTTTGTCCTTCACCCAGACCGTGAGCTCCTAGGAGGCAAGAGGCTTGTATTTCTCATCTGTGTAATTTTTCCAGGATCTGGCAGAAGGGAAATGCTGATAAACATTACAAAGCTGACTCACTGAATGAACAGAATCTCGAATTTGGCAGGGGTGGGAGGAAGCAAAGATCACTGGATTTTCAACCACTGACCGTATATGCATGGGGGGGTCTCAATATAACCAATCTCAGTAATTCCTGTTATCATGTTATTGCTTTTACTCATTTCTGGAATAACCACAGGACATGAAAAAATTAAATTCTAACTAAAAATATGCTTCCTTGACATTCAGTCTAGACTAATCCTGATGACGCCTCGATTCCAGACTTCTGGCTCCCTGCACCGTAGGATACATTTGTATGGAGTTAACCCACCCAGGTTGCGGTAACTTGTCCTGGGAGCCCCAGGAGATGAATTTAGCACTGCACTTCCCAAGGGGATGAAAAGGGGACAAGAAACTGAGCACAGGGGGAGAGTGTGTGCTGCGTGGGCCCAGGGTGGGGCAGTGACCATTGGTGGTGGGACAGCACGGGGCTGAGGCAGCCTTGAAGAAGGGGGCCAGAAGAATAAATGTCTCGACCTCCAGCCTCTTTCCTCCATCCCTCCCATCTCCACCTGGGGTCTCCCAATAGCTATCCCTAACAGGGAGCCAGAGGGGGAGGGATGGGGGCCCTGCAGACATGGGCCACAGGGGCCAGCCCCCTGGCAAGGGGTGGCCAAAAGCTACCAGCATGAGACGCAATCTCCCAAGGATCACTTCTGGGATGAAAAACCTGGAAAGTATTACCCTAAGTCTTCCCCCTTCCTGAAAAGGGGGTACTACTCCCTTCGGAAATGAGAGATGTGGGTCTCTCTTTTCCTATACAGGGAAATACAGCTGAGTTTCTCTAATTCAAGCTCTCTCTTTGGCCCCTTTGTTCTTTTCTTCTGTCTCCATCCGCAGCCTTCATCGTAGCTTTCACTGCGACAGGGAGCCCACGTTCGCACCGCCAGCCCAACCTCTCACTGCAGCTCTGACCCCACTTACCAACGGTCCTGGGAAATCTTCACCCGGATAGCTCATCAACTGTTCAGTCAAAACATTTGCAATCAACCATATCATCTTCTTTCCAAAACCAACAGGCCTTTGGAATTCCTCATCTCATTTCTCTAATCCATCTAGGTTTAAACTCTCCAATTCATTCCCTTTGCCCAAACATCAAGGCCTGTTGGTTTTAATAAAGGCACTGTGCTTCCATTCACCCTTTCTCTCCATTTCTACAACTGCCACCACTTGTGTCGAAGCCACATCTGTCTACGCTGGGGAATGGCTAACAAGCTCTGAGCTGGTTTCCACAACTCCAGATTCCCAGGCCTTCCGAGTTTGCCTTGGCCAGGGCAATACTGCCTTCCTTCTGCCACGCTCCTGTTACAATTCTCCACGACCCTATCTGCTGCAGGACCTCACTTGTCAGATCCATGATCCCCTGTACCCCACTGGCTGTGGAGGATCCTCACGTTCCAACTCTGTTCTCTCCTCTTCCAACCTCATTCTGCACCATCTGTCAAAGGAGAACCTTGCTGTGGCCAGGCTGCTTCCTTTGCTGTCCTACCCTCATGCTGTGCTTGTGCCTGGCCCTTGATCATCTGATGAGAACAATCACCGATGCTCTGCATGTGAATCTGCCACGAATCCAACCGACCTGAAGGCATTTGTCCAAAGTCTTATAGATCTTATACGCCGTCAATATTTTCTTGGTGATTAGCAGTAAGGATATATCTGATCATAACCTTTTGTATCTGCCCCTGTATCCTTATTTTCCAGATTAACCTATAAGCCACGAGGGGCAGTAGTTCGTGCTTCTCTCAGATAGGAAGATATTACAGCACAGTAAGAGCCTGAGCTCTGGTGTCAGATGTGAATTAGAGTTCAAGTCCATCCACTACTTGTGTGACCTTGGACAAGTTACCGACCTCCTCTTTGTGACTCAGTTTTCTCATCTGTTAAATGGCAATTTGAAACTTGCCTCATAGAGTCACTGTGGAGGTAAAAAGAGCTAGCTAGCTTATGTGAAGCACTCAGCACGGTACAGGCATAAAGTGAGGCTCTCAACAATATCAACAGCGAACAGCACAGTCAGGCAACTTCGACTCAAGGCTACTCATTTCTGCAGCCTGGGCTGGTTGGTTGCTGGGTCACGTCACATGGTCCCCATTCTCGTCATCCTTGCCTCTTAAAGCCAGCAATTTTGCTCAGTCATGTGAGGTCTAAGAAAAAGAAGAAATAAACTTCTAGACCACAGTTTTTCCAAACAACCAAACCTATAATCAGGGCTTCTGTGGATCCCAAACTAGGTTGTATCCTCAGGAAACTCTGTGAGAAAGTGGCCAGAGTTGGCAGAAGCCTGTCGGGTCCACATTTACCAACACCATTAGCTTCCTCTCAGGCATTGCCAAGGTCAAAACCAAAAGCTCATCAGAAGGTTATCTATGTAAAGATGCAAACATGAATGAAAAATTATATGCACATTGTAGTAGCTGCAATGGATAATAATCTAGTATGATCAAGAATTTTAACGATCCTATCTATAAACTATTTATCATTTATACACACAGGAAAATGCATGAATTTTATTTTTATTTTTGTGCATTCATAGATGCATGGTGAATACCAAGAAAATGCTCACATTTTTTTTTTTTGAATGCAAGGGAGTCAAAAAGGAAAAACAAAGAATGTGGTCTTTAGCCAGAACCCGTCACAGGCACACACTGAAACCAGGCGATTCTGGACACATTTGGAATTTAGCACATTTCTTAAGTTTGTGGAAGCACACCACACAAGAGAGGAACTTCAGTGCCCAGTGGAAACCAGCCAGATTCATACAGGAGGGAATTAGGAAAAATTCTTTCATGTATATTTTCTAACGACCTTTTGGAAATCCAGATGGTTCCTTTGCTCTGAACGTACTCTTAGATAGGACTGATTGATTGAATGTCGTCGTTCATGAGCTGGATGAGAAAAGAAATGACTGTTTAAGTGACCCAGCCTGTTTTCTAAGGGATGGAATGGCGACTTTCTCAGGGAGTAGGTCAGGGAAGGGAGTTACTATGTGAACCGTATGGTCCAAGGGTGCGAGGCAGCCAGAGGCGGGAGCCAGGAGAAAAGTCCATGGACCCGAACACCAGGCCACCGTGATGCTGGGGTTGATGCTGTGAAATGTGAGCCTCTGTCCCCACAGACTTCTTGGACCAGACAGAAACACTTGGGGAGCGAGGGCACTTGTATTACAGAGCGACAGTCATGTGTTCTGAGTGACCATCGGTTCTCACTGCTGGGGGAATGGCAGGGAATGCTGGGTCCATTTGCCATATTGTATGCATAGTGTGCTACATTTATTAGGATTTAATTACATTTTCTCCATCTTTGCTCCAACCCTCTCCCTCCTTAGTCTCAAACCTTCACCAACCTCGGCTCTCTGTTTTTTTCCCTTACTACGTGGAGGACATTGTCTCCCCAATACCCAGGATGACCTATAAAAAACGCCAATAGCCCCTCTGCTCAGACTCTGCCCCTGGCATCCCACTGCACACAGAATAAAAATTCAAACTCCAGGCTCTGGTCCTGAGAGTCCTATGTGATCAAATCTCAGGCTTCCTCCCCAAATGAAGGTCCTCTCTGGTTCCCTGAGCTGGAGCTAACACAGACCCACTCCTGCCCCCTCCCTTCCTTGTCACAGCATGCCCCGTCACTCCTGGGGTTCTCTGCAGGCCTTGACGGCTGACATTCTGGCACGCTTCTTCTTCTTTTTTTTTTTTTAAGATTTTATTTATTTATTTTACAGAGAGATCACAAGTAGGCAGAGAGGGGAGGAAACAGGCTCCCTGCTAAGCAGAGAGCCCAACACGGGCCTCGATCCCAGGACCCTGGGACCATGACCTGAACTGAAGGCAGAGGCTTAAACCACTGAGCCACCCAGGCGCCCGTGGCATGCTTCTATGAAGCACGAATACGGGGATTCCTCGAGAACGTTGCTGTGTTTATGGACTGGTCACGTACAATCTACGTGAAGATAACGCTTGCTGGGAAAACCCTGCCCCAAGACAAGTCCCCAAGATTTCTCCCCCCAGAACCAGACCCCCACCTCCCCTAAGCTTCTGCTGGTCCGAGCTCTGCACCCTCCACCAATACGTTACCGTATTTCACAGAATACGACATTATCAATCATAAGACGCACCATTATTTCATGTAACAAATGGTTTTTTAAGTTGCCAATTAAAATCCAGCACAATGTTTTATCACTGAGATTCTTCTATGCTTACCAAGGCAGTTCTTTCCATCCTAATTAGACACAGATTGTCATATTGTCATACATGTGGATATACACAGAGGATAACACAAGAGATTGGTTAAGACGGTCTTAAAACACCCTCACATATGAAGTCTGACTCAGCTGAGACCCCAGTTCCTGTGCTTTACCAGAAAACATCCGTTGTGCTATGGGCTGACTGGTGATGCAGCTTCTTCAATATTTATTTATTTTGGGGGGGAGGGGCAGAGGGAGAGGATCTCAAGCAGACTGCCCACCGAGCACAGATACCAAAAGGGGGCTCTAGCATGACCCTGAGATCGTGACCTGAGCCAAAATTAAGAGTTGGATGCCCAACCGAGCTCCCCAGACGTCCCTGATGATGCAGCATTGCTGAATTAGTACTGTGAGCACCAGAAGCCTACTTCTGACTCCTACTCCAGGAATGCTGAAGACACAGGACTCCCTGCCACCCATCACCTTTGGTTCTAAAGAGTTAAAAGTCAACTCTGCCTATTGAACAACGGCTTTACTGTGTCCCCAGGACTTTTTCCCAAGCACTAGTACCCGTGATTACATTGTGACACTGGCATTGTGTCCTAGGCATTACAAAAAATATCCCCGCAGCCACCCAGGTACAGTGAATAGAAGATCCCTCTGCCCCCCCCATATCTTAAAATTTATGACAGGTGGTCATCACCATCATCATGACAAACATTATTCCATCTAGTTCTGGGAACTTGACCTTCTCCTAAGCTCCTGAAATGGGACCCCCTTCCCACATCACAGTTCGGAACCCCTTGCTGCCCACATCAGTGGCCACCAGCTTTGTAGAGGGATCATAAAGTGGGCTGGGCCCATCACATTTGGGCAGGCCTCTCAACTCAGAGACAGGAGAGCCATGTCCGCAGGCCACCGCTGGGGGGCGGAGCAGAGCACACGTGGACCCTGAGGCTGGGGTAGCCCTTGGGGGGAAGGACTGTATAGTGAACAAGCACAAGATGGTCAAATGGAAGAGGCAAAGTGAGACAGGTAAAGAGACAGAGAAAGTAACGTCAGCCTTTGACTTTCCAATCTTGATCACGCAAGGCTCCCGCTTGCTTTACTCTGTCCTTGGGTCTGGTGGTTCCTCTGTGGCTCTAGAATTTATTCCCATTTTGCTGAGGGAGATTTTGGCTTCTGGCAGACGGAGGGGCTCTGGCTCTAAGAGCTGGAGACCTCCCCGCCCCGGTCAAGATCAGCCATCGCAGAGATGGGCCTGAAGAGCACGTGGGGATGACGATGTCCCCTCTGAGCGGCAGAGTGGGTATCCTTGTATGATCCTGGCAGGCCCAGTGCAGGCAAGAGCCCGCATGGGGAGCCCCTATCCCAGATTGCTACTCCTAAGAGCAGCATCCTTTCTGCCAGATGAGGGAAAAAAAATCAGTGTTATCAAGAGAGGTGCTTGAACAACAGGCTCCCTGGTAAGCAGCAGAGGTCCACAGGCTTCACTGCGGGGAAGGAGTGAGGAGAGGAGCGAGGACACAGCACTTCTGTCCTCACTGTCCCCTGCCCTGGGACCCACCCTCCTCCCAACCCAGGCAGGGCAGACGGCAGGGCTGTGCTCCTCCAAGCTGAAGCCAGGGGCCCCCCTGATGACGGAGGACTCGGGGGGGGGGAAGTAAGACTTCTTTGGAGAGTGTCATTTTCTTGAAGCAAAGGCTGAGGTCTTTCAGCTGAGAACTCAAGAGTGACGTGGGTAGACGTACCAGGGAGAATCAGAAGGGAAGGAGGGAAAGAAAAACCCAGGTAATAAAGCACCCTTCCCCTCTGGCTCTTGGCCAAGGTTCAGCTGTATTCTTCCTTCTGAGGATTTCTTTCCGGGACTGCCTAGCTCCGGCATGGGGCAGCAGTGCCCGACGCCCCGGGCAGGTATGTGGAGTCTGGGGTCCGGCAGTGGGAGGGGTGGCCCGCGAGCCATTCCAAAGGGACACGGGAGGGTGACGGTTTTCTGGAGAGGCTGAGCACGGAGCCAGGGGGAGCTTCTGGGGGCAGAGGCAAGCCTGTGAGTGTGGAGGTGGCAGACAAGATAGCCTGGGTCCCCAGCACGATAGCAAAGGCTATACTTGGAGAGAGAAAAAAGGGGGGAACCAAGCGATACTCCAATGAAAGAGCCTCATCTCAGACCTAGGAGCCCTGAGTTAGGGAAACGGAGACTCGGAGCAGAAATCCAGGCGCACGTCTGACTGGCTCCCGCTGTGCTCCGGCCGGCCACACGGTCTCAGGCTCCGAGGAGGGGGAGGGCCTCTCCGCTCCCGGGGGGCCTGTGCGCTGCGCCGGGACCACCGCGCTGGCTGCGGAAGGCCCAAGGGACTTGAATGGCCCCGTTGACTGACTGACTTCCACGGGATGGCTGCAGCTTGGAGCTCTGGGTCAGCAGACACCATCCCAAGAACAGCAGCCTGACCGCCGCCTAGCATGGGGCCATCGTTTTATTATCCCTTCAAAGAACTTTCATGCCCAGGCACCGCCACTTGCTTATCCCAGATTTGTAAGATCAATGAGGGAGCACTTCCTGTCCTCGCACAGCCTCTAGCAGACTGCGGTGAGGTAGTACAGTATCCAGTGGCACTTAATAAGTGCTGAACACCATGCCTAGACTTTGGAGGGGGGGAGCTCCCCATGCTTGGCTCCTCCATGGACACATGGCCCTCCCACGAAGTGGACTTGAGAGCAGCACTCTCAAGGCTTTGATCTGGTACTTTGTTTTCCCAAAGCTCAGCCTTCAGGGCAGCCAAGACCAGTGACCTGAAGGGCTAATCTAACTTGGAAAGCCACGGGTGACATTTTCAGCTGGCTCAGACCCTGAGGTTGAAGCCCTGTGCGTGTAAGGGGAGCTTCTGGCTGGGGGCTTGTTTGCTCTGGAACACAGACTTCCCTCGGGGAACTCAGGCATGTTTTCTTTCCCTTCTCCCCGCTGGCCTGCACAAAAGGCTGCAGCCCTAATCTAAGTGGCATCTGTTGACTTTATTAGTAGATACATTTTAAGTTGTTTTGGCCACAGCTCCTTAGGCTTTTCAGTGGCTGTCGGTAAAACTCTATCATTTCAATTTCTGAGCCTCCCGATCCTAGCTCAAGGGTACTTCTGGTCGACACCTGGAATGACAATAACCATCCACAAGGTTTTACTTTAGTGTTTGCAAAGCTGAGAAGCAGCAGGAAGATCTGATATTTATTTTACTTTTTAAATGTATGCATGTCATAGTTTCCTCCAAAGAGAATATAAAGTGGTTTAAAGTGATACGTGAACACGGGCAAAACCATGGGGAGCTCAAGGGAAAGAAGGACGGGAAGATGAAGCCAAACTACAATGGGGCCCCAAGAAAAAGCTGCACAACAATCACAACCTGCCTACTGGCCTCCTGGAGCCGCACGTTTGTTTCTCAAGTTTCTGTGCCAGTACTGCAGTCATGCGAATAACAGCTATGTTTTATTTAAAGACCAATTATTCTGGAATCAACAGAACAGATCTTAGTAACAGATCTATAATAGATCTTCGTAAGAAAAGCCCTGAGTTGCAATTTGTCCATAAATGGTATCATTTCCACAAGTGGGCTGTTAAGATCCTCCCCCACCCATGACTTTTGAGATCATCTCAGAGCTACTGTGTTCTGAGTTTCTGAGCCCAGAAACTCACCGGGTCTCATTCTGTCTCTGAGCGGTAGTTCATCTAGACTGTCAGCACAGACCGTCCGGAAAGCCTATCTTGGACACAGTTTCAGGTTAGAAGGCCAAGGTAATCTTTGAGTTTGATGAAAATTAACTAAGTAGAAGGAAAAATGATCCTTTGGGAAAACATTACCTTAACAATTGTGCTGGCTCTAAGCTGCTCCTCTCTCAGCCTTGAAAAACCTGCTCTGGAGGGAGGCAGGAGTAAAGAGGCTAAGGAGTCAGGCTTTCTGAGTTCAAATCCTGCCTCTGCCACTTCCCAGCTGTGCTTTGGACAAAGCTAATATCCCCGAGCCTCAGCTTCCTCATCTGCAAAATGGGCACACTAGGACGCTCTACTTGATAGGTTTGAGGGGAGCCTGGGGAGACTGTGCAAGTCTTGCTCCAGCACGGTGCTTGCCTTATCTTGGTGCTCAAGAAACATTAGTATTTTTTCTTCTCATTTACTTTGCAGAGCACTGTGGCTCTTACTCATGGAAGCCATGTTGCTAAGGAAAGGAACCAGGGACAAAAATTTTCTTCAGAAAGACCTCTACTTTTTCTCTCTTTGCCTAGGAATGCAAATATCCACGACTCTTTGTTAAGGCTGAGGGATAAGAGCAGCCAATGAAAATGAGAAGGGCCAGCAAACCTGTCCAGGGGCTGAGAAGCACCGCCGGCGTTGCTGTTGCAACAGCTCCGCGCCGGTGGACGGGGGTCATTAACATTCCGCTGATAATACGGGGTGAAAACCATCTGTGCTGAAAAGAAAAGTTGGGGGGGGTCACCAAGGCTTATCTTTGTTTACTCTCATGACTCATCTTCAGGGTCTGTTTCTCTTTGCAGGAGATGATCTGGCTCATTACCACAGACCTTCCCGGCTTGCTAACCAAATTTCTACTTAATTGGTTTTCATGTTGTGACCTGGCGCTTGAGACGCCAGATGCTCTGAAGGCCTTCAAAGAACTTTCTTCTTGGGCAGGGTCACGGTGAAACGTAGCAGGGGTGCACGGCAACCTGCAAAGGGTTGCCAGAATGATTACAGCAGACACAGAGAACCTGCTGTCCACGCTACTCTACCAAGAGAGTCCAAAAGTCTTCCTTGAAGGCACTGTGTGACCTTTTCTTCCTACCAATATCTCACATTCGCGTCATCTCGAGATAAACCAAATGTCAATTAAGCTTTTTAGCGCCAGCCAGCTCGCCTTGACCACCACTTCTGCCCATAACACAAACTTTAGCTATGTAAGACAGAAGTGCCTAACCAAGAATGCACATTTTTCTCATGGCAGATGGGACACTGGAGAGGAGTTTCTGGTATTAGGCAAGCCCTTGAACATCTATGCTTCTCTTTGCTTGTTTTTACAAAAACGGGAGGAGGTGAGATGGCTAGGGCCCTTCCAAGCCCAGGATTTGGAAAACAGGGCATCCAACTAAACTGTATCATTACAAACAATTCATTTGTTCACTCATAAACCAGTCATTCTTCTACTTTGTTGCTAATTTAAGGAATCCTGGTATTTGACATTCTTGGATCATTCAATGTGGTTTCATTGGGGGCAGGGTTTCCTTCTGTTGGGGCAAGAATTTTCACCAGTTTGTGTACAGAAGGGTAAGCATTCCTGATGATTCTCTGGGCTCTGCTTTAGGTAAAAAGTCATTTACTCACGTATAAAGAAGACAGTGCCGTGGAGGTATTAGGTACAATCTACATATCCCTTAAACCAAAACTCACCTGTCCAGTATCACTGGACCCCAGAGCCCCTGGTCATATGGAAGCCCCATTTTAAGACTGAGTATGTGTGCACCGATTAGGTAAAATCATCTGATAATTTTTCTTCCTTTCTTCCTAGAGTCATTTACACTAAACTTAAAACCAGATGCTTCTACCAAGCAGACATGCAAAGAAGTAGGCTTTCTTTCTACTGAGCCATTAGCTGTTGGGTTGGCAGGGGGTTAGATCCATAGTCACTGACAGGCTCATGTCTTGACTTGGGAAGAGAGACACATTATCTTGACATACAACATGCATGCTCAAGTTGGTGGGGGAGTTTCAAAGATTAAAAAAGATGTGTCACAGAATCAGCATGTCCAAGAGTGTTGGGTTAGCGAGGGAATGGTGCCTCCCACGACACTGTCCATGGTTCTGAACCAGGCAGGGCATGTCTCTGGGGAAGATGGGGCAGAGGGAACTTTCACCCTTGTTGCTAGGCCTGTAATCAGCATGAGAAAGGAAATGTTGCTCTTTTGGTCTGAACATTAAACAGAAGGTTAAAAAAAGCCCTGGGACCTCCTGGTGGTTCCCAACATTTTTCTGAGGATAGAACTCTAAAGCACACAAATTCCTCGATGGTAATGCTAAGCTTCCCCTTTAGCGGGTTTCTCAGGATCTTGGAGGGGAGTCAGTATGCAGTAACACAATAATAATATCAAACACATTTAGTGTTTAACTCTGTTCCAGTCACTGTTCTAATCAATCTCTCTCACACACATGTGCATATGCAGATATGTTTCTATCAAGAACTTAAAAGAACCCTGACATGAGTAATTCCTTCTTGGAAAGTCAGATTCCAAAACAGCAGAGATATATTTAAAAAGGTTCTTCTTCAGAATCATTACCATCTCTTTGATGGATATCTTTCAAAGTTTGTTTGCATGTATGTGTGTCATGTTTGAGTATGTATGTATGTCATGAAGCCTGAAACCATTAAACTCCTAGAAGAAAACATAGGCAATAATTTCCTTAACATCCGCGGTAGCAATACTTGTTCAGATAGGTCTTCTAAGGCAAAGGAAACCAAAGCAAAAATACATTATTGGGGCTACATCAAAATAAAATGTTCCTGTACAGTGAAGGAAACTATCAACAAAACAAAAAGGCAACCTGCTGAATGGAAAAAGACATTTGCAAATGATATATACAATAAGGGGTTAATACCCAAAATATATACAGAACTTATTATAATTCAACACCCCCAAAAAACCAATAATCTGATTAAAATGGGAAGAGTCTAGATAGACATTTTTCCAAAGACATACAGACACATGGCGAGATGCTTCTCATCACTAATCACCAGGGAAATGCAAATCAAAACCACAATTAGACATTGATCTTATACCTGTCAAAATGCCTAGAATCAAAAAGAAGTAACAAGTGTTGCTAAGGACATGGAGAAAAAGGAACCCTCATACGCTGTTGGTGGGAACATAAATTGGTACAGCCGCTGCGGAAAATGGTACGGAAATTCCTCAAAAAATTAAAAATAGAAATACTGTATAATCCAATAATTTCACTACTGAGCATTTGCCCAAAGAAAATAAAAACACTAATGCAAAAAGATACACGCACCCCTATGTTCACTGCAACATTTACAAGAGCTAAAATATGGGAATGAGTGTCTTTTGATAGAAGAATGGATGAAGAAGATGTGGTACACACACACACACACACACACACCATGCAGCCGTAAGAAGGCCTGGGCTTTTGCCATTTGGGACAACATGGATAAACTTACAGGATATTACGCTAAGTAAAATAAGTCAGACAAAAACACACGAATAAACAAAAAGCAGAATCAGACCTATAAATACAGAGAATAAACTGATGATTGCCAGAAGGGAGAGGGAGGGGGGATGGGTAAGATGGGTAAAGAGGAGCGGGAGAAACAGGCTTATAGTATGGCAAGAGAAAGTCACAGGAGGCTCTCTGCTCCTCCCCATTGACAGAGAGCTCATCCTCTGGTGCAGTATCAGCTGTGTCCCTGAGACACTAAGGTAAAGGTTGGGACAAACGGATTGGAGCATAATGGGGGCCTGATCACCAGTGCCGCATTTAACTCTAGCAAAGCAGATACTGTCTCCATCAATGACCCCTTCATTGGCCTCAACTACATGGTCTATGTGTTCCAGTATGACGCCACTCACAGTAAATTCAACAGCACAGTCAAGTCTGAGAATGAGAACTTGTCAGCAGTGAAAAGCCCATCTCTGTCTCCCAGGACTGAGATCCCACCAACATCAAAGGGGGTGATGCTAGTGCTAAGAATCTTGTGGAGTTCACCAAAGTCTTCATTACCATGGAGAAAGCTGGGTAGGGCCAAGAGGGTCATCATCTCCGCCCCTTCTGCTGATACCCCCCATGTTTGTGATAGGCATGGCCTATGAGAAGTAGGACAACTCCTTCAAGATTATCAGCAATGCCTCCCACACCACCAAGGGCCTGGCCCCTCTGGCCAAGGTCATCTGTGAAAACTCTGGCATGGTAGAGGGACTGCGGAGCACAGTCCATGACATCACCGCCACCCAGGAGGCCATGGATGCTCCCAGCAGGAAGGTACGGTGTGGTGGCCCAGAACGTTATCGCTGCTTCTACTGGTGCTGCCAAGACTGGAGGCAAGATCACTCCTGCACTGAGTGGAAGGCTCGATGCCATGGAGCTACCACGATCTCACCCCCAGAGTGTCGGCTGAGGATCTGACCTGCTGCCTGGAGAAAGCTGCCAAATACAACAACATCAAAAGGATGGTGGAGCAGGCATGGGAGGGCCCCCTCAAGGGCATTCTGGGCTCCAGTGAGGACCAGCTTGTCTCCTGCAACTTAAACAGTGACATCCACTCTTCGACCTTCAATCCTAGGGCTGGCATTGCCTACAGTGACCACTGTGTCGAGCTCATTTCCTGGTATGACAGTAAATTTGGCTACAGCAACCAGGTGATGGTCCATACGGCCTCCAAGGAGTAAGAGCCCCTGGACCACCACTCCAGTGAGAGCAAGAGGAAGAGCAAGAGAGAGGCCCTCGGCTGCTGGGGAGCCCTCACCCTAACTCATCCCCTAACCCACTGAGAATCTCCTGACCTCTAGACAGTTTCCATTTCCGACCTCCGAAGAAGGGGAGGAGCTGGGGGTGCCCAACCTGGTCCCAAACCATCAATAACATATACTCTACCCAGCCAAAAAGTAAAAAAACAAAAAGGCACAGGAATAAAAGGAATATGTCAGAACATGTATATATGTCATGAAACCCGAAACCATAAAACTCCTAGAAGAGAACACAGGCAGTCATCTGACACTGGCTGTAGCATCATCGTTCTTAAGGTCTCTTAAAGTGAGGGAAACCAAAGCAAAAATATAGGGGGACATACAACACAGGGAACATAGTCAATGATAACATAATAGACTCGGGGTGAGCACAGCACGAGGTACAGAGTTGTGGAATCACTATGCTCTGCACCTACGATTCATGCCACATTGTGTGTCAACTATACTGGAAAACATGAATGTCACACAGGCTAGAAGAACAGTACCTTAGTTGCCAGCTAGCCACATTCCTGCAAACCTGCAGACTGGGGTTGGCCGGGGGAAGGGGGGGAGCTCCACTCTGATGAGTTGCTGCTAGGCTGGCCCAGACCCCCATCTGGGAGGCCTCCTCTATTTATTGTCGCTCAGTTCTCAACCAGTAGCAGGAACATCATTCAGTTAGTGCTTACGCACATTTGGTTAGAGGGTCATGATTAAGAAAACAAACCATTCATAATACAACTATAAACAGAACTCCAACCCACTCATTTGCTAATAGGTCTTCCCTGTTTGGCCATCACGCTCTCTGCTGTCTTCATTCTTCCCCATCATTTAAGGCCCATGTGTGAAACTTGCCTATTTGCCTGTGGGTCGACCAGGAGGAAGGAGGTCGTCACTCCCCCGCAAAGAGCACGGAGAGCAGTATGGGGGGCATAAGTGTGGTGTGGCCACGAGGTTACAGGGAGACACGCGCAGCAGTTACCAGCGGGGACCCACACAACCTGCAAGAGCCGGCATCTCAGGGCTTCTCTGGCTCCCAGAACCAGCGTGCCTGCTTGGCAGGGCCACCCGGGGGCGGGGCGGGGGTGGTCCTGGGGAATTAACAGCCCCCTGGGAGCAGCCCTTGACCAAGGACTGGTGGCTCTCTAACTTTACACTGCTTGCAGAGTTCCTGGCAGGATAAAGCCCCAGAGCCCCGGAGCAGTAACTGACTGGAGAGCACACCCTCTACTGGCCGCCTTCCCCACAAGTGCCCCCCGGGATCAGCTCCCAAGAGTACCACAGACCTATAAAGCCCGGGTGTCCGGGTCGGCTTCTGGGGGAACCAAAACAAAGACCCACAGCATGCCCGCCTGTGTTGTTACAAAACCGTCCTCTGAGCAGGCCAGTGAACAACGAATTAACCCTGAAGGGGCAGGCTGCTCTGGGAGTGACTCCTCTCTGGGTCTCTGTTACTGTCCTGCTCTTGGTCCCTCCCCCAAGAGCCTCACTGCCGATCAATACTGGCTTGGAGGTCCCTGGGCATATGTGAAAAGGAGCGCAGGAAGACGAATGAAGTAAAAGAAAAAGAGACACCAATACGTTGCAGACTATTCTTATATGAAATACGGGAATGATGGAGTCCTCTGGGTGCACGGCTGTCTCCATGAACGGCTCCAGAAAAGCTAGCTCCCTGCTGAGCAGAGAGCCCGATGCGGGCCTCGATCCCAGGACCTGAGCCGAAGGCAGAGGCTTTAACCCACTGGGCCACCCAGGCACCCAGAAATATTTAAATTTTTTTTTAAGATTTTATTTATTTATTTGACAGAGAGAAACACAGCCAGAGAGGGAACATAAGCAGGGGGAGTGAGAGAGGGAGAAGCAGGCTTCCTGCCAAGCAGGGAGCCCAATGTGGGGCTCGATCCCGGGTCTCCAGGATCATGACCTGAGCTGAAGGCAGTTGCTTAACCAACTGAGCCACCCAGGCACCCCTATTTAAATTTTTAAAAATGAAAAAAAATAGCACTCTTTTGGTGGTAGAATTGTTAGCATGGTGTGGCAGGGAGAGAAGGGGACCAAAGAAAGTAGACTCAGCACTTTATAATCAGACCTGGTTTTCCAGCTCAGCGAAAGCTGAGCAATTAACACAGGAAATGCTCTATCACCACAACACAGGGTATGGGAAGGGTGACTGAGATGGGACCACTTCCAGTTTTACACGTAGGCAGTCCTCTGAAGCTTCTGCAGTTTATCAGCAGCACCAAGTTTCAGGCCGATGGAAATGCACATCAGAAATGACTCACACATGTGCGCACGTCTGCACACACACGGACACATGCTTTTATCCATCCGTCCATAACTGATTTACTGACAGCAACTATGCTGAGGTTTACTGCTGTGTGGGAGACATCAGGGGAGGCCCTGGCAGAGGAGATGCTGGGTCTGTCCTCAGGTTACAGTCCAGTGTGGGAGGATGATGGTCAACCTTACACGCATGTGTAACACCGCAAGTGTGTGAGAGATTTTTTTTTCAAATGGGAAAAGAGCAAGAGAGTGAAGAAACAAGTCTCCTCACATGGTGCAGATGGAAAGGTCAGTTAGTATAAACTTCTGGAGGACGACTTAAGAGAAAAGTCCTTAATATTTGGTTCTCCCTTTGACCCAGGGAATTCCAATATTTAGGAACTTGTTCTAATAAAATGATCACGAATGTACACACATTTGAGGATGTTCTTCGCATTGTTCTAGAAAGGAACAAAAGCACAAGAAGCAACCTAAATATTTAACAATTGGATTTGTTTACATAAGTGATAGATTCACAGACTGGAGTACTGGGGATCTTTATATATTTTCCAGTTATGTTTTAATGAATTGGGAAGAGGTCAATTTAGTAATGGGGGAAAAAAGATCAAAAATCACCACATAATCCCATTTTTTAATATCTAACATTTCCCAGTCTAAATGTTAACTGACATTTTGTTTGTGCAACAGAATTATGATGGGCTTCATTTTTTAAATCTTGGATTATCAGTGTTTCCTGATTCTGTACTAAGAAAATCTCTGTGCCAAGAGAACCTCTTACTTGACAAGAGAAAAGGAACAATTACTTAAAGACAAGGCTTTTTAGGGCAGTGACGAATAGTGGATCAAGAACGAAATTTCCACCCATGGAAGGGTTCCCGCCCTTTAAATACAAAGAGCAAGGTAAGTGAAATGGGTCGCGCTAGCTGATTTACAGAAGAACAAGAACGCGGGCAGGCTTTTTGCTTAGAAATGGTGAAAACTGGCTCTTTAATGCCAGTGGTGCGAGGAACGCAAATTTTAACACTAGCCCTCCTGGGAGCCCCATTCCCGGGACTCCCGTTGCACAGGCAAGCATCCTCAGAAGGAATGGCCTTAGCCCCACTGGCAAACCGCTACCTTCTCTAAATGCTTCCTGGTAAAGGTGCGCCTCACGCCACGGAGGGTGAAGACAACAGGGCCAGAGAGAGGAGGCCGATGGGTGGCGCACACAGCAGGTGGCGTTACCGCATCCCACCAGTTACTGCGCTCTCCTGCGTGGTTTTTATACCAGTCAGTGTTCATGCTGTTGAATGAAAATTTAACCCAGATGCAACCTGGGAGCAAGGGAACTTACTGGCTCGGATAACTGGAAAGATTTAAAGGATGGCCTCATTCCAGAGTGTGAGAAGTGCCATCGGGCTGCTCCTGGGTCTGCTCCACCCTTAGATCTGCCGCGCGCCTCCCTGCAGCCCCAGGCACACGTCTTCACAACACCATGTCCAAGGGTCTGATGTCTCATAGGCCAGCAGCACTGCCATACATGTCCTAGGACTTTCTCCCACTGGCCCAGACTGGGTCCTACACCTATCCCTGGGCCAACCACTGTGACTCTGGGGCTAACACTCTGGCTCACGCCTCAACCCCAGGCTCTGATCGGCGTGGGAGGTCTATTCCACCTGCCGTGCTCAGAGTAAGAAAGAAGAATTTCGGGGCGCCTGGGTGGCTCAGTTGGTTGGGCGACTGCCTTCGGCTCAGGTCATGATCCTGGAGACCCAGGATTGAGCCCCACGTCGGGGGGCCTGCTTCTCCCTCTCTCAGCCCCTCTGCTTGTGTTCCCTCTCTAGCTGTGTTTCTTTCTGTCAAATAAATAAAATAAAATCTTAAAAAAAAAAAAGAAAGAAAGAAGAATTTCTTCAAAACAAAATGAGGATGGCATTACCAGGAAGAGAGAGTGGATGCTACACAGTGAAAAAAATGTGTTGTTCACTAAGTTGATATGTTTTAGAGGGAAAAATATTTATTGGGTGAAAAATATTCTCTTTGGTTATTTCTAAACTGACAGGCATTTGACGCAATCCAAGGATATTTCCCTTCTTGTCTTGAGACTTTGTAAAAGATATATGTTTTTATATTTTTTTTAAAGAATTTGAGAGAGAAAGAGAGAGAACGAGATGGGGAATGGTCATAGGGAGAAGCAGACTCCCCACTGAACAGGGAGCCTGATGAGGGGCTCAATCCTGGGACACCAGGATCATGACCACAGTGGACGGCAGACGCCTAACTGACTGAGCCATCCAGGTGCCCCTATGTAAAAATGTTTTTATATTTTTGTTACTATTTGGAAATGGTTAAGAACTCGGTAATTTATATTACTGTTTTATAATAATAAAATAATATGCCCATGTATCAAAATATATAAATCCTAGAAATTACAGAAAGATACAAAAAACAAGATAATCACCCATAATTCTACAACCCAGAATATTAAGTATTTGTCATCTCTCACTTTTTTTTATATTTGGTCAATAGCTGAGATCAAAGTGATATGCTATAGTGTATACTGCTTCTCTCCATTTCATAGAATATGCATTTTATCTGAAAGTTTAATCTCTGGCGGCTGAAAAATTGTTACTTTTAGAAAGCACTTTTACTATTACAGTGTACGCTATATTTAACAGATCCTTTTTTTTTTTTAAGCTTTTTGTAAGCTTTGGCCTCATCTTTAAGATTTCCTTAAATTCAGTTACTTGATCTGAGTTTCTGGATATTTTTTTAAAAAGACATTTTATTGAGAGAGACGAGAGAGAGAGAGAGAGAGAGAGGAGAGGAGAGAGAGGAGAGAACAAGTAAGTGGGTGGAAAGGCAGAGGGCGAGAATCTCAGACTCCCTCCGAGCAAGGAGCCTGATGCGGGGCTCGATCCCATGACTCATGAGATCATGACCTGAGCCGAAATCAAGAGTTCAATGCTTAATTGACTGAAGCACCCAGGTGCTCCAATTTTTGGATATTTTTAAGGCTCTCTTATCATAGCAGAATAATTTAATTAGAAAAACAGCTTATTTTCCACAGGTTAACTGAAAAGTAACAGCCAAATCTGATGAATTTTCAGCTAAAATAGCTTTTTACTAACTTTCCAGGAGAAATGGCTTCTTTAGGAAAGATCTTGCTTCTTCAAAGGAAACATGTCCCAAATTACTTAAGACTTGTGCCATTACCAAAATTTACATGTGAGATATAAACTTTGGTCCCCTAATGAGTTTTGGATTAACCAGCATTCAATGCAGGCTAGGTTTACCTGCTTGATTGGATAATGAATCAATGACACTTTTTAAGGGAGAAACGTGTGTTTGAACTTCCTCCAAGTCAGTTCTTGCAATAGGGACTTTTCGGATAAATGTGAAAACATCCATACAGAGAGGGTCAACATGTTGCAATTTTGTACGCTCCTATGCACAGAGCAGCTGACAAAACCCATAGAAGGAAACAAGGTGGACTCTAGGATTCAGAATAATAACTGGTTTCTTTTTCCCTGACAGGGTAGCAATCCACCAGAACCACATGTCTCTGATTTTCCATAATGATTTTCAGTTGAGTTGGATTTGGCTGATTGCCAAAAGGAGCATCCTGCTCACCATTACCTTCCTTCTCTTAAAAAATGTTCGTTCAAAGCCTAAGATCCAGACACGCTAAGCACAAATACACGTTAAACCATCCTGGCACATCACTGCTTATCTGTAGCAGCGTACACAGTTGGGTGTTTGTTGAAATCGTGTTTTAAAAAAGTACTAGATTTTTGTTGGTTTTCATCAGTCACAGAAGGACTATAAAGCCATTTTTCTGGAACAATATTCTCTGGATGCTGAACTTCTCCCGTTACTCAATCCATCTGTCTTCATCTCTCAGCCAGAAGTGCAGACTTTACAGTCCAAAGTGGAATCGTTAACCTTCCCAGCCAGCAACATCTAAATCCCAAGTGTCAGACTCACATTCAGACGTTCCTCCATAAGAGCGGAGATGACTATTTTAAGCAAACAAAAATCTGACTAAGTTGAAAATTAACAGCCAAATTCCAAAAAGCATTACACACATAAAAATCCCCCAGCTCTTTCTTAACCCTCAGAATTGTGGTTTTTTGGGTTTCAGGATTTCAACACAACTCCCCCCGCCCTGATATGGATTTCCCTGGCTCTTGGTTATGGTGACAAGTTATGTATTCATGGGTTATATGGAGGAGTCTGAGTAAACACATCCATCCAGAGAAAAAGTTACTTTTTTCGGGGAAGCGTTTCCCCCAAATGTACAGATCAGCAGGGAATTTGGGGAATGGCATGTAGCCTTTATAGTCAGCAGTGAACTCAAGTGCTCTGAGGTAGTGTCTTCAGGCTTTCTACCCCACACCTGTGGAAAGGATTTACTTTCTCTGTGTTTCCCTCACTCTAGACTCAGGTGAAGACACAGGGGATTTAACAAGCAACCGGATGTCACCACTGGTCTATGATCACAAGTCATCATGCCCTTTGCACTTCATTTTTATTTTTTAATGTGGAGAAAGCACTACAGGAAATCTGTAGGCTTTGCAGAATGAAAAAGACTCTTAGAAATTCTATTTTTAAAAGACTAAATTCATTGGACTTAGTGAACACTGAGAAAAGATTTTAAAGTAATGCTTTTC
Organism: Spilogale gracilis; assembly: GCA_004023965.1. Classification (NCBI taxonomy): domain Eukaryota; kingdom Metazoa; phylum Chordata; class Mammalia; order Carnivora; family Mephitidae; genus Spilogale; species Spilogale gracilis. The sequence goes on from PITA01005814.1 coordinate 105,469, forward strand.
CAAAAAATAATGCAATACTACTTAGTGATAACATAAAGCTGGGAAATCTAAAGCATGAATAAAAATGTTCCATAATCCTACTTCTCATCATATATAAATACTGAGCATATTTTATTGTATAATATATAGTAAACATACATATTAAAATAAGGACTGTATGCTATATGGTTTTGTTCTTGGCTCTAATTTGGAAGTCTTTTATTTTCTGTCATTAAACATTCTGTGAACACAAGACATTTATTGGCTACATTATATTCTATATTATGGATAAGCAATTTTTTTCCCTGTGTATTTGTATAGTCTGAAGTTCTATGCTAAGACACATAATCCTATAATAGACATTTTTTACATGAACCCTGGTTATTTCCTTATCACCAATTCCTAAACAGGGCTTCAAGGCTCTTGATGGCCAAATCCCTCTCCAGAAAATTCTTTCTTTCTTTCTTTCTTTCTTTCTTTCTTTCTTTCTTTCTTTCTTTCTTTCCTTCCTTCCTTCCTTCCTTCCTTCCTTCCTTCCTTCCTTCTTTCTTTCTTTCAAGATTTTATTTATTTATTTGACAGAGAGAAACACAGTCAGAGAGGGAACACAAGCAGGGGGAGTGAGAGAGGGAGAAGCAGGCTTCCCGCCGAGCAGGGAGCCCGATGTGGGACTCAATCCCGGGTCTCCGGGATCATGACCTGAGCCGAAGGCAGTTGCCCAACCAACTGAGCCACCCAGGCGCCCCAGAAAGTTCTTTCAATGAATGCTCCTATTAACATGAAGTGAAAGTGTCCACCCTGTTACCCTCATCAATGCTGAGTACTGAGATTAGAATACTGTTTGCCAGTGGAAGAGGCATGTACTGTGAGATTCATTACGTGGCACAAACAGTGGTCGGGATCAGAGGGATCAAGACAGTCCCAGCTTCGAGACAAGCTGGTGCAGAGACCAGCAGCGGTCAGGCTACCTTAGTAGAAAGGCAGTGTGCACGGCGATGAAGTACAGAATCCTCAAGTTAGACATTCTGGATTTAAAACCTGGCTTTGTTTTTTACCAGCTGGGTGGTCTTAGGTACGGTATTTATTAACCTTTCTGTGTCTCCATTTCTTCAACTGTACAATGGGAATTGTAACCATCCCAAGGGCTGTGGAATTTAAATTAGATAATGCATATATAAGATACCTGGCTTAGCTACCATTCTGTTATAGTTGTCATAAAATTATAAATTGTAATAATTAGAACATCATCTTGTAACTAATTAGCACATTAGGGTTGTCGAGGTCTTTCGTGCACATTTACTACGTTTTGTTTTGAAGACCAT
>PITA01005815.1:0-106646 GCA_004023965.1 Spilogale gracilis
AAAAAATAAAAATTAAAAAAAAAAAAAAATTCTTTGAGGAAAGTGATGGGAATAGCACACACGTGAGCTTATAAGAAGGAAGAATACTTTGATTCCTAATAAACATATAGAATTTAAATGAATATTTCCCAGTTTAGAAACTGCGCTTTGAAAACACTTCAGTTATCACCGCTGCCCTAGGAATTTCTCGGGGAAAGACTGAGCAAGCAATTACGAACTTTACAGATGAGGAGCTCACATTCCCCTGCGTGGTATCTGCTGCAGTCGCCCTTTATTCAGTCACCCACAGCTGGAGCAATTGGATCTTTAGGTACAGGTTAATAGGATCATTAGGCAAACATGATCAAACTTGTATACTATAAGGAAACGGATGACTGCTGTCTCCCAGCCACTGTGCTTGAGCAACCTGTTCTTCATTTCTATGGGCAAGTGATTTCGTCTGTCTGTAAAGGGAAGTGTGGTTTGATTTAAACGATTTTTTAAGAGGCAGCTCTTGGAATAACTAGCTAGAGATGAAATGGATGAGGTATGCCTGCTTCACCAAAGCCACTGTAATTCAGCCCTGGTATTTAATAGAGTCCTTTGAATACCATTTCTCCCTGGTATATTAATACAGTGCTCACGCATGAGGCTGTTTTTGCCATAGGCCTTATAGAGGCAGTAGAAGATGACATGACTTCATAGAAGAACTTCGTAGAAAGCACACACCCAGCAGTGACCTCCCAGGTAGACTAAAGTCCACGAAACAGGAAAGGTCGATGACACTGTCTCCTGAAGACTAATGTCATTTGGTCTTTTTCATGGCTGTTAATGGGTGTTCTTACTGGATGGTCCTCTGTTATGGAGAATCTGGTGTCTGACTTCCCATTGCCTTTCCAGAAAGATGGACCTGCTTTCGGTGCACAGCTGTGCATGAGGGACCAGAAAGCAAGCATCATGTATCCTGATATGCATCTGCTGTCCCCCACGCCCCGTCTGACAACCCCACTATGAGAGTCAGTCAGGGATGAGAGCTTCTTGCCTCCAGATGGCCATTGTTGATATGTTGCTATGTTAACTGACAATTATTCTTTTACCTTTTTCTGTTACTGTAGATCTGCTTATCAGATTAACTTGCTGAGGGTCAGTGTGTGGGATAGTAATAGGAAATGGAGAGAAGAGTCTGGTGACTGCTAACAATAAGCCTTGTTAGGGAAGGGTGCTGACATATGGTCGCCAAGCTGAGATTAATTGTGTTCTGGAGCAAGAATGTAGGTGGTCAGTTCGGCATTTCATACAACTTTTTTAATGTTTGTTTCTGCCTAGGGTCAGTCTCACTTTTGTAAGCATAGAGCAAATTCAAATAGCAGTGTATTTATTTATTTATTTTTTTAAATATCCTCTTTCTCTCAGGACAGTTTCAGATTTACAGAATCATTTTGAAGATTCTGTGGAGAGTTCCTGTATACCCCATGGTTAGTTTCCCCTATTAGCATCTTACATAAACATATTACGTTTAATGGGTGCCTGGGTGGCTCAGTGGGTTAAAGCCTCTGCCTTCGGCTCAGGTCATGATCTCAGGGTCCTGGGATCGAGGCCCACATCCAGCTCTCTGCTCAGCAGGGAGCCTGCTTCCTCCTCTTTCTCTGCCTGCCTCTCTGCCTACTTGTGATCTCTCTCTCTGTCAAATAAATAAATAAAATCTTTAAAAAATATTACATTTATTACAATTCATGAACCAATATTAATACATTAATATTAACTAAAGTTTATAATTTATAACGATTTCCCCAGTTTTCCCCTAATGTTCTGTTTTTGTCCCAGGATCTCACCCAGGAGCCACTCTGCATTTAGTTGTCTTATCTCCTGAGGCTCCTGTTGTTTTTTTTTTTTGTTTTTTTTTTCAGACTTTTCTTGTTTTTGTCAGTTTTGAGGAGAGTGGGTCAGGTACTTGGTAGGATATCTCTCAGCTTAGAGTTCTCTGATGTTTTTCTCGTGATTAGACTGGGTTGTGGGTTTTGGGGAGGAAATCCACAGACGTGAGATGCCATTCCTATCACATCAGGTTAAGGGTAAATGAAATCAGTATAACTTCTCACTGTTGATGTTGACCATGATCACCTGGTTTGAGGTAGTGTTCTTCAAATTTTCCACTATTCAGGAGCTCTTTTTTCTCCTTCCTTTCCACACTTCAGTCTTGGAAAGAAAGTCACTGTGCACAGCTCATACTTAAAGAATGGGGAGTTATCGTCTATATCCTTATGTGTGAAAGAGCTACATAAATTATTTGGAGTTCTTCTACATAAGAATATTCATCTGTTCTCCCAATTTATTCAATAATTTATTTACATCAGTATGGACTCATGGGTATTTATTTTAGTCTGTAGATTAAAATCCAGTATTACCATTATTTATTTTGTTGGCCAAATTAGCCAACATTGGCCATTGAGAGTTGTATTTTTTTTTTTAAGATTATTTGAGAGATTGGGCACACACAGTGGGGAAGAGCAGTGGAGAGGGAGAGAATCTAAGCAGACTCTATACTGAGCTTGTGGCAGGGCTCGATCTCACAACCTTGAGATCAGGACCTGAGCTGAAACCCAGAGTTGGATGCTCAACCGACTGAGCCACTCAGGCGCCCTTGTTGGGAGCTCTTTGACAGTTGGTCCCTGTGTTCCTCTGATACACTTGGGTTATTGTGGAGTTTTGGTTTCATTCTGGTTTTTGTTTGTTTTCAGCACATGCTAACTTTCTGACACTATAAGGTGGTCCAGGAATACCATGTGTATTTCCTTCTGTAGTCTTAGAATCTGTCATTTCTGCAGGTAGCCCTTTATTGGAGAATGGCACTAGAAACCCAGATTTGGGCACCAGGTGGGCAAGTTGGGATATATCAGTACTGGGGTATCAGTAATGGCTGTCAGAGTAATAGATGCTGCATCAAGGAGATTGTTCTAAGCTTATTTTCTAAGCTTTCAGTAGTTGCCCTTCTTGGGTCACACACCCCATTGTGCTCACTCTGTATCCATCTTAGATATCTTTCACCTTTGCTCTCTGGTCATTCAGTTGCCAGTAAGACCTGGGTGTGGGTATACAGGGAATTTATTTTTTCCGTCTCACTTAAAGTTATTCCCACTATCACACTGAAGTGGTACCATCCTAAGAGGGCAAATTTCAAGTCAGAAGAAAAAAAAATTCAAAATGAGCAAAAACTCCTGTGACTTTGTCTTGAGTCTTTCCTGAGCTTTTGGTTTTCTTCCCTTTATTTTCTAGATGTACTCTTTATGAATTCACTAATGTCCGGTTTTTGACAACCCAGGAGTACTGAAGCCATAAACACTTGAGTGCAATATGAATTGAATAAAAAAGTGTCATTCAAAATTTTATACTGCCTTCTCACAGGCCTTGTATCTACAGTGATGTGAGAGACCAAAGATCAAGCCAAGGAAAGAACTCCAATAAGAGTTGTAGGTCAATCACTGAGAAATATAAAGAGAAATATAGTAAAAATAATTTTGTGCGGATAATACAGAATGAACACAGGCAGGGATATTTCAGATGAGCTCTAGGGACTTCACTTCAATTTCTATTTAAGCCAAGACTGAGGAATAACACACTTAATGTAAGATCCATCAATTACAGTATAGAAATATACCTCTTATTATCTGTTTCTAGAAGTCCTACTGGAGCATGGAGATGCATAAATTCAACTCAGAATTCATTGCTGTCTTCTAAATACGCCATTTTGTTCCAAGTTCTTTGCTAGAGAGACCTATTTTTTTTTTTTTTTAAGGAGTGGGGCTCTTGTCATGAATATCTTTCTAACTGCAGGTGGACTCAGTGTTCTATTACATAAGATTGCTATTTTATTCTGTGGTTTTGAAGTTCTGGAGAAATCCAAGAACTGCTTGGAATATAGACTTTGTAATAGTTCATTCAAGAAAATTATCTTCCAATCTTGAGGACTTGTCGATATAAAAATTGAAATAAGCGGCATCCTGACCCAGAATATTCTGTTCCACTTTCAAGTCTATTATTCCTGCTGTCAGCTTGACAAAAGTGAACTCAATAGTAGACAAGCCAAAAAGGATATCAAGGTTATTTTGACTGGGCAGGAGAGAAAATGGAATATGGGTTAATTGTTCAGACTGAAATGTCTAGATTTAAATTTGTAACCAACCTCCCATTTCCTATTCTTATCCTTTTGGGGGCTATACATTTTATGGTCAGGGCACAGAGAGAGGGTGTGATGGAAGCACTCGCAGGAGGCTGATGGTCAAGTTGCAAAGAGAAGTGGGGCATCAAAGCAAGCAGGGGCATCATAAGATGTTAAAGGGGTCAGACAACTTCTCCTCGCTGTACACCCAAGTCCCGGTGTGCACTCGGGAAAGGGAGACATGTAGAGGTGGGTATTTAGCCATCATAGGAGAAGTGCCAGATACAGCACACCACTGATGGGAGAAAGGACTAAAGGAGGAAGATTCTGGGGGGTGGTGGGGGTTGTATGAGGGCAGCCTTCTGGAATAAGGAAGGTATAGGGAGACCCCATCTTCCTTCCTCTTTCTTCTTTGTGCCATATTCATATGATTATGCAAAAGAGGATGGGACCTGGAAAAACAGAGTGAGTAGGTTTTAATCCTAGTGAAGATGAGGGTTTTAGCTTATGGGTCCCATGTAGGATTTCTCAAACTTGGTGGCATGATAGGCATTTTGAGCTGGATAATTCTCTGCTGTAGGACAGTCCTGTGTGATGTAGGATGTTCAGCAGCATTCCTGGCCTCTACCCACTAGATGCCAGTAGTATTCCACCAATGGTGATAACCAGAGAATGTTTCCAGAGGTTGCCGTGGGTCCCCTGGGGACAAAATTGTCCCCAAGTAACAACCACTGGTCTGAAGGTTTCTGAGCAACTTTATTTTGGACTGTCAGCTTTTAATTATAATTGGTTCTTAATGTATAAAGACAAGTAAAATGAGGACAATGGAAATCAATATATGCATCAAATTTCCTGTTTAAAGGGTGTAGCAAATAGCAACTGCTCAATTAATTTTAGCTAAATATAGTATAATGCAGGGACTAAATGATACAACATATGTAAGAGATCTGGTGTATAGTAGGCCTTCAATAAATGGTATGAATTTTTTGCAACTCTATTTTTTACAAGATACTACCATTTTCAAGCTAAATGTGCAGTATGGTATAATGATTTCACCCCAAACAGTATTTTACATGCTAAGAGGAAAACTAACAAAATATGTGTGGATATATAAAGATGCATATTTGTTTTAAATCCTAAATATTTATTACTTTTAACAACACACAGTGTATAAATTTCAATGGCGTGGTCTTTGTGTGGGCAAACATATATTTTGCAAATATCTTAAAGAGGAGTAGCAGATGTATCTTTAACTTTTTAAGAAAAAAAAACCAGTTTTCTAAATTATTTATCTCATTTTGCATTTTCACAGGAGTTCCACATTCTCCCTGGTACTTGGTATGGGTAAGTAATTTTAATTTTGGTTATTATAATGGGATGTGGTAATATTTTATATGGTTTGAATTTGCATTTTTCTGATGACTATTGATGTTCTGGATATTCTTTGGTCATGTGTGTGTTGTCATCTGTGAAGTCTCCATTTAAATATTTTCACCATTTTTTACTGGGTTGTTTGTATCCTTATTGTGAGTTGGAAAAGATTGTTTTGAAATTGCAGTATAATACACATAACATAAAACTTACCGTCGTCACCATTTTTAAGTGTGCAGTTCAGTGATAAATGCGTTCACATTGATGTGCAGCCAGAGCTCTTTCTATCTTGCAAAACCCATTGAGCAAAACCCATCTCATTCCCGTTAGCCTCTGCTGGGCCACTGCCCTTCTACTTCCTATCTCTATGAATTTGACTGTTCCACGTAGTTCATGTAAGTGAAATCCTACAATATTTGTCTTTTTATGATTGGCCTATTTCACTTAATATAGTGTCCTCTGAATTCATCGGAGTTGAGGCATGCGTCAGAATTTCCTTTCTTTTAAGGCTGATAATACATGTATCCACTGATGGAAACTTGGATTGCTTCTACTTTTTTGGCTTTTATGAATAGCGCTGCTGGGAACACGAGTGTACACATATCTGTAGGAGTCCCCACTTTCAATTTCTTTAGTATATGCCCAACGTGGAATCACTGGATCACCTAAGAATTCTGTTTTTAATTTGCTGAAATTTTCCTGATAGGTAGAAATTACTTCTGTTCAAATGTACTATTTTAATGTTTCTTTTTGTTGTTGTTGTTTTTCTTGTTTCTTCCTTTCACTTCCCATTTTCCTTCTCTCTTTTGGATTATTTGAATATGTTAAAATGTTTTAATTTACCTGTTAATTTTTGGGGTTCTAATTCTTTGTATTAGTTTCTGTTGATTGATCTAGACAATATGGTATACATATGTAATTTTTCAGTCTACTCAAAATTAAAATTGTACTATGTCACATACATATAGAAACCTAGCAAAAATGCCCCATACCTATTCTCCTTTGTGTTAAATTTTTTATATTGATTAACTCCATATGTTTTGATAACTCAACCAGGTAATGGTATAATCTTTTTTTAAATATTTATGTAGAATTTTTAAAACTAAAAAGTTGAAATGAGTCTTTTATATTTGCCCAGTTGTTTACTATTTTTGATCCTCTTTCTTAAATTCTGCAAATCTTAGATTGTCTCTGGGATCCTTTTCCTTCAGTCTATGAAAATTCTTTTTCTTGGTCTTTATAAAGCAAGTCAGCTGATGACAAATTCCCTAAGTTTTACTTTGAAAATGTTTTTCTTTTGATTTCATTCCTAAAGGATACTTCATATGGGTATAGAATTATACTTTGACTCTTTTACAAATAGTCCTTTAAAAACATGCTTCACTGCCTTCTGATGATAAATCTGCAATTACTTTAATCACTGTTTGCCTGTGTGTAATGTATCATCTTCAAGCTTCTTTCCATACTTAATTTTTGATATTTTAATAGTTTGATCATGAAGTATCTAGGCATGGATTTCTTTGAAATTGAGCTGTTTAGAATAACTGAGCTTCTTGAATTGTAGAGTTCTTATCTTTCACCAAATTCGGAAAGTTTCCCACCATCATTTCTTCAAATCTCATTACTTACCAATCTAGTCCTATAGCGTGTAGAACCTTTGAAAGGGCCATATGACCCTTTGGAGAACAATTTTTAGATTATTATAATTATAATTATGTTATAATAATTTAGATTATTATATCACCTAGGAGGCACTACTGATAACTAATAGGATACTAGATACTAGATACTGCAACACCTGGGACTTTCCTACATGATGAAGAATTTTCTCTTCCTTTCACATAACTTTGAAATGTCACGTTGGACATAAATTTAAATTCTAGCTGGATTGGGGTGCCTGGCTGGTTCAGTTGGTTAAGCATCTGCCTTTGGCTCAGGTCACAATCTCAGGGTCCTAGGATCCAGCCTCATGTTGGGTTTTCTACGCGGGCAGCCTGCTTCCCCTGTTCCCTCTCCCTCTGTGGGCATGAGCTCTCTCTCTCTCTCTCTCTTTCTCTCTCTCTCTCAGATAAATTAAATCTTAAAAAAATAAATTATAGCTGAATTATAATGCTTGGAACCTATATCTTAAATCTATTTTATATCTCTGCACCATACTGTTGGTTATAACCTACATCATGTTTTCCAGGAATAGAACTACAATGCAAATAAAAGACTTTGCATTACATTGGCAACTTTACCAAAACTCTTATATGTATGAAGGAAATTGTAGCATCCGTGGCAGTGTTACACCAGCCCTCATAACTGCACTGGCCTCTGTTTATCCACTGAGAGTCTACATAACGATACAAGCAGTAGTTTACTTCATTATGTCTTCTGGTTGGTGCCTGATACTGATCAGCACTTGAACATTTTCATATTGAAATATGCCTGGGTGGCTCAGTTGTTAAGCGTCTGTCTTTGGCTCAGGTCATGATCCCAGAGTCCCGGGATCGAGCCCTGCATCGGGCTCCCTGCTCAGTGGGAAGCCTGCTTCTCCCTCTCCCACTCCCCCTGCTTGTGTTCCCTCTCTCACTCTCTCTCACTGTCAAATAAATAAAGAAAATTAAAAAAAAATGTCTTATTTTGCCAGAGCTTACTTTTATTTGATCTTCATTATTTTTACTGATTTGTTTTGAAATTGAATGTATCGATGAGTTACAATATCGGTGAGCTTTAGTTCAGGACAGTACAAATGCATTACAGAATCAATCTCATGTAAAGGAAGTGTTACGTCCCATTGTGCTGCTGATTGAGCTTGTTGTTGTGACGTACACGTTGCATAGTAATGATTCTGTGAGCTGCCTGGCAGATGTGCCTCTTAGGGATAAAAGTGAAAACAGGATGAGCAGTTGAGTGATGGTTATAATAAACCACGTGAGACAAAGTTGTGAACAAGTCAGTGAGTATGGGAATAAAGAAGGAGCTATATCAGAGATTCTTCTAGAAAGGACAAATGCTGGGTGTGAGTATTAAGGAGTGCACATATGGCATGGAGCCCTGGATGTCACACGCAAACAATGAATCATGGAACACTACATCAAAAACTAATGATGTACTGTATGGTGACTAACATAGCAGAGTAAAAAAAAATAAGCATGTAACAATAGTTTTAATCATATCACACACACACATGCGTGTGCACACACACACATAAAGGAAGCTCAAATGCAAAGTGAGTAGAAGTTCAGAAACTGTTTTATCCTATATAGATTCCAATACATCTCTCTCTTTCTCTCTCTCTTTTTTTAAAAGATTTTATTTATTATTTATTTGCCAGAGAGAGAGCAAGTGTGAGAGCATAAGCAGGGGAAGTGGAAGACAGAGGGAGAGGTGAGAAGCAGGCTTCCTGCTGAGCAAGGAGTCGGATGCGTGGCTCCATCCCAGGATCCTGGAATCATGACCTGAGCTGAAGACAGCCGCTTAACCGATTGAGTCACCAAAACGTTCCCATATATTTATTTCCTAACCCAAAAGCTGAGGCTTGCTTAGTCTACAAATGTGAATGTACGAGGCAGCTTTGTTTTGTTTTGCTAGCTCACTGGAAACCGTTGTTCCTGCACCTTGATGTCATCCACAGACTTCAAAACTATACGTAAGCCAGTAGAACTCGTATCTTTTCACTGTAATACTTTTCTTTGTACTTTTCTGTCCCGACTGATGGTTGAGGACATCGTCAATTAGTTATTCAAACTGGAAATCTCAGATTTGTTTTTCTCATAAGCATCTCTCACCCTTCATCCAGTTCTACTGAGCATTCTTTCAGAAATGACCATTGCGTATCACACATGTCTCCTTGCCACCCTCTTGACCAGTTTGAGGTCCTCACCATCTTTGGGTAGCCTCTTGGAACTGCCGTCAATACAGTTTATCTGCCTCCCAGATTTACAACCAAAAGTGCTTCTGTATACTGCTCCAGAGTTGTTTAAAACCCCAATTTGATGAGGTTTTTCCCTGTTTGACATAAATTGATCAGAGCATCCTTCCTGACTTCTTCCTTTAAAATATTTATGACTTCTTATTCTTTAAAATTGATTCCAAACATTTTAAAAAAGATTTTATTCATTTATTTACTTGCCAGGGAGATAGACAAAAAGAGAGCACAAGCAGGGGAAACAGCAGGCAGAGAGAAAAGCAGGCTCCCTGCTGAACAAGGAGCCCGATATGGGGCTCAATCCCGGGACACTGGGATCATGACCTGAGCTGAAGGCAGACGCTCAACCTACTGAGCCACTCAGGTGTCCCAAATATTTTTTTCTTTTTTTTAAAACTTACATTCTGTTCCCTCTTTGTCTGGTCTTTAACTTTTATTAGAGTGGATCATTTTGAGTTCCCCAGACATACCCTGGACTGTCACATTCCTATACTTTGTTTTCTTCTTCCTGCATTTTAGAACAGCAGTGCTGGATTTGTTTTCCTTGGTCAATAATAGATTAAATGGGGTGTTTATAACTCTTTGAATACAGTATATTGGACATGATGCTGTTGGTATGGAACATAGTTGCAAATTGTAACACCTTCTTGCGACATGACAACAAAATTTAACTTGTATCTTTTGACTGCCTGTTCTTTCCCAAAATAACATTTTCTTAAGACTAACAACTGCATCTTTCACCAAAATCAAAGTAGTAAATTATTCCTGCTTAACAGACTGTGGTCCTCAACAAAGAGCATAAAATGTGTTTAGCTTAATCAACTATTATTGGAAATGAGAATAATTTTCAAATCGCTCCAAAGGAAAACAAACGAACAAACTTGTAAATATGCACTTGGCACAGAAATTCAGCTTAATTGAACTAAATTTTTAAAGAGAGAGAATGAAAGAGAGCTGGAGTGAGAAGCATGCTTGATGAAGGCTGGAAAATCTACATGTCAGCAATAATGAACTTGTTATTTAATAAGGTTAATAATAGATAAAGTCCCCTAAAGATGAATTGTTATCACAGTTGACGACCGTTTTATTAAAATGTTAATGGCCTGAGGCAAAAGCAAACTGTTCTCTTAATCTGCCAGGAGAACCGCTTTTTCAGGAATTATTATAGCCCACAGCACATGGGATGTGAGCAAGCCATCATGAACATATTTGAAATTTGGGTGAGACACACAGCTCCTGAGATCTTAACTTGAACTTGACTCTACTACAGATGCATTCCACATGCTCATTCCTGGCCAGACTTCTCCCTCTCAGTAGCCAAATATCTGACACTGAATTTTGCACAGGGAAATCTATTGAAAGAAGTTTCTATAGGTTAATTTTGTTTTCCTTTTCAAGGTTGAGGGAAATAACCGGTGAGATTTTTTTTTTCCTTCCCTCACCTCTATGCACATAATAAGCAAGCAAGCCAAGGGCATTTTCTAGTAAATGTGATTGCCTGCACCATGCAATACACCTTTTCCATAATGGCTGGAATAAAAATAAAAGTATGCAATGGCACTTTCAAGGACAATCGAGTGAGTCAACCCAGAGCTGACTGGGAAGGTGATGGATTACCCTGTGAATTGTTTGGACCCATAATCAGAACCCCAGAAGACCTCTGCCGGATAATGCTGTATTTCTACCAAGGTGATATTAGCTCAGATCACAAAAGAAACAAGAGTTCAAATTCAATTGTTTCTTATCAACATTTTTCGCAGAGTTGTTTTTCTTACGTAACTACACATAGATGTGGTGTATATCAGTGAAAAAAATTGGAAATCATAAATATACTGTGCAGTTGACTATTGTATTGTGTCTCTGAAAGAGGGGCACTAAGAAATGGTATCTTTTAAGTAACTGTAAAGGGGCTGGTGGTGGCAAGGGGATGGAAATGACAGCTGTGGAAAACCATCTACGTATGTCTTAGAGCTTCAGGTCAGAGAGGGCCTGGAATCTGCCTAAACTAGGGAGGTCTAGTGAGTGTCAAATGTCGACACATACTCTAGTTTAAACACAGAAATCCAGCAATAGACAGAGAAGCAAAAACTTTCATAAGGCCAGATATGAAGAAAATATGGAAAATTCAAAATAGTGCAAGGCACAGCGAGGAGTAAGTAGTCTGTTATGAGTACTAGCAAATTGGACTGTGGTTCCCGATCCTGTTCTTTGGTCTGGATGGACTCATGTGAGGGTGGGCAGGAAGGTTTGGTTTTGTTTTTTTAAAGATTCTTATTTATTTTTCTGACACAGAGAGGGAAAGTACACAAGCAGGGGGAGAAGCAGAGGGAGAGGCAGAAGCAGGCTCCCCAGTGAGCAAAGAGACCGATGTGGGACTTGATTCCAGGATCCTGGGGTCATGACCTGAGTTGAAGGCAGATGCTTAACTGACTGAGCCACCCAGACACCCGGGCAGGAAGGTTTTTGAAGCCATCTGTGTAGCTGATTTTCTGACTATAAAATTAGTACCCTGTTTACTAGATACTAGGAGTTTGGTTATGTGCTTTTCTTGCAGAATAGTATTCCGTGGATATATTTCCATGTTAATAAATAAGCCATTACATATGGCATTAAAAAGAAAAATACAACCATGGTATTTTTCAGCATCTACTTTCAAAAGATAAAATTTCCTCCTGTCTACCTTCAAAAGACAAAATTTCCTCCTATTCACCTCTGTTTCCTGTTGGAATTATGAAGTTTCAATTTAAATGCCCAATTTTTGTTCGCTTAGTTTGTATTTTGCTTGCTGTTTTGGAAGCTATAAATATATATTTTATTTGCATATTTTGGTAAGGTTTACTAAAAAGTATTTGAAGTTTTAAATACAAAATTGTTGAACAGAAAAAATCACAAAAACTCACAGACCCACTAACCACTAATAAACAAAGTAATAAAAAGTAACTGATAGAGCTGAAGCCTCTTCACCATTAGAATCCTCTTGGTATACCAGTTGCTTGGTTTTGGCTCAGATCTGATCTCAGGGTCATGAGATCCAGCCCTGCATCATTGGGCTCCATACTTAGTGGGGAATCTGCTCAAGATTTTCTCTCTCCCTCCCTCTCTGCCCTTTCCCCTGCTTGCTCGTCCTCTCTCAGATAAACAAACAAATCTTAAAAAAAAAAAAAATAACTGAAAGCCAAGTAGATATTCATAAAGTTAGATATAGTTTGCCATTTCCATACCTTAGAGTTAGTATGAAGAAAAAAGTTGAAAAGAATAAGATAGATCAATATCTACAAAAACATCTGTTCAATGGATCAAAGAAGTGTTGCAGAACAATACATATGGAATGATAAAGTTCATTTAAAATAAAACATAATTATTAAAGTAAACTCTGTATTTAATTACACGTATTCAAACATTTTTAGGAAGGCATAGGAAAATGTCTGCAAGAGATAGTAGTTTCCCCTGCAGGCAGACTTTTATTATTACATGGTTGTGTTATTCTTTAAACTGTTCACTCAAAATTACAGTTTTTCTCCCTTCCCGGCATACAAAGAACATCTTATTTCTTCTCCCTTTGAAATCAACCAACACCATGTGACTTGTTTTGTCCAGGGAAATATAAATGGAAGTGACATATGTTCTAGTGAGAAGCAATTAAGAACTGCTGTAATATTTCCTGTGATCTCTTTTTCCCTGGTTTGGTATTTGTGGAATCATGTGCTAATATACAGTCATCCATAGATCAAAGCAGCCAGAATACTAAGAAAAGGAGAACTACTTTGAGTTGTTGTTCAGATCCAGAAATATAAATTCTGTTGGGTCAAACTATTGGAAAGTTGAATTGTTTATCACTGTCACTGTAGCATAAGATAACCTCTCATAAATGACCCACACAAAGGAGGACTTGAACTCATCTATATTGCTAGTTAATGTAAATATTTTATTCACTCTTTCTTTTATTAAAAATGTTGAAAACAATCTTAAAAATATGAATACATTGTCTTGGATATAGGTTTAGCTCCTTAGAGCTTAAGGAAAGAGGAGGGAGAATAAAATTAATTATATAGGCTTGGGGGATGAAATTTGGCATTTTTAGAGAATGTACATATACTTTATCACCAGCCTTTGTCTTTACCCATTTGCTGAGTTACTCAAATGCAAATTAAATTAAATTAGATGTAATAGTACAATGTTTGCATATGCAGTTTTGACCTTAGATACTATGTTATTTCTCTCTATGAATGTTTCCTTCATCCCCATATCTATGAATATTCACGCTGTGCTTATCTTCCAAAGTAGCTCCTATCTCATGCTTTCAAGGAATCTTTTTTCTCCTTACCCAGGGATCTCCATTTTCTAATCTTTAAGAATACTGTGAGTTCTATGAAATTTATCAACTAGGAAAACTTATTTTCGAATGGTTCTCTAATTACTTTCTAATAGTCTAAAGACTTGGATTACACCAGCCCTGGCCCTTAGGCTGAGGTGACTGCACTGAATGGAGAGGTGGTGGGAGAGAGGGTTTAGGTGCAGATGGAGGTTTGCTAGTGCTTTTAGGATGAGGCTGGCACAAGGGGACTGCCAGCACTTGGGGCACCCAGATCTTCTTCATCCCAGGACTCCCCCACTTGGTCCCCAGAGAACTCTAGAGATCTGTGCCTTGGGCCTGATTCCATTCTTTTTAGGTAGGCTCCATACCCAGCATGGAGCCCAATGCAGGACTCCAACTCATGACCCTAAGATCAAGACCCAAGTCAACATCAGGAGTCAGATGTTCATCTCACTTAGCCACCCAGGCACCCCTTTCTGAGCTACTATTAACTCAGGGCATCCCAGCGCATCCTCTCCCAGCCCCTCCACTAGGACTGAAGCCATGTAGGGCACCCAGTGGGCTCCAGCTGCATCCTGTTTAGAAAAGAAAAAGAAAAGTGTATATTTTAAAAAATTTACAGTGGTTTGAGTATTTGACATGGTGTAGAAAATAGAGTAGCCAAAATAAGTGTATTGTAAATGAATGAATATGTGGTGAGCAATTAATACTCGGTGACTTAATCTAGAGCACTTTTGTGCAAACATTGGTTTGCCTATCCCTTTTCTCTACTTATTATAAAGACTTTTTTTCCCTTATCTAAAAGGTTGGCTTTCCTGTGTTAATCCTGTCCTCTGTTATCAGATTAAGATGGTCCACTGTAGGAAACTAGAGTGTCCACTAAAATGTCACCATAGTAATTCTGAGTACAAGCATGAGGGAAGGAGCTGTGTAGATCGCATGTGTAAGGCAAAGGACTTACCCCCTATTATTCTATTTTGAGAGCCCATAACCTTTGGAAAGGTGACAATGAATAGTCGCTGAAAACTTCTGGATGGTAAATCCTGTGCTAATTAACTTTTTTTTTTAAAAAAGATAATTTATTTATTTGACAGAGAGATAGAGCACAAGTAGGCAACAAGGAAGGTAGAAGGAGAGGGAGAAGCAGGCTCTCTGAGGAGCAGGGAGCCCACTATGGGACTCGATCCCAGGACCCTGGCATCATGACCTGAGCCAAAGGCAGACACTTAAACTGATTGAGCGACCCAGGCATCCCACTCATTAGCTTATTTGTATGAATTAGCTAGCTTCTACCTTATGACAACCCTGTAATGTATAGATTACTATACCCCTACAAGAGAAGAGCATGATACTTAAAGAAATTTGAAAACTTGTCTAAATTCAAGTCATGAAACTTGAATCTGAGATCTTGTCAAAAAACTTGGGACTCATTTCTTTATCTGAAATCTTTTTGCCTTTCACATTTTCACATACATCTGAACCACCTAGAGATTTTGTGAAAAATTCAGATTGTGAATCAGGGCAGAGTATAAGATACCGCATTGCCTAAAAGCCCTGCGGTGACACCAGAGCTGTAGGCCCAAGGACCACATGAGGAGCAGAAAGCAGTTGAAATGTGTCGTAGGAAAGTTGAGTTAATAAAACAACCGGGAGACTAAATAGCATTAGAACCTTAAGCAAAAATTATATTAAGCATATAAAGTGAATATGCTAAATATATATAATTGTTATATTTAAAAACTCAGGTGTTTTCACAGAATTTCTGAATTGTCTTTATGATTCGAGTCTTAACTACTTTGAAACTTAGATGTTTGCTTCGTCCTTACAAGTCATGTTTGTTTTTTTTTTTTTTACCTTTTCTGGTGCATCAATAGAGATTAACTTTTTAATTTTCCCTCATTGACTTAATTTGGAATGAGCATTTGCTAAGATAAAAGTAAAAAGGAGTACAAAAATAAAGGAGCATGTTTGGTAATTCAGGAATTATTATAGGATGAACTACAGGGGAAAGCAATGTATTCCCTTAAAAGACATATTTTGCTTCAACTTCTTACAAGTTGCTGTTACATATTGCTTAGGGATCACTTTTGAGTTGGGAAAGTAGTATTTTAATGTGCAGTAACCCAAGAATCACCCTGACCCCTATTCCTTCCAGCTAAACAAACTGCACAGCATTGCAGTCTTCCGTGTCCTGCCGGCAGGAGCATTAAGATAAGAATTCCCACTATGAACACTGTGTTATCCTTTCGCCACTATCTACTGATTAAACCTCAAAGGCCCTTTCAAACCGTCAGGAAGGCATACACAGGGCATTCTATGTGGATACGTATGGCAGGGAAGGACGGGGAGTTCTTGAATTCTACATTTGGCAAATGCCTGACTTCCATCCTTAAAGCATGTGTGTCTCCGCTCTTGGATATAGCACAGGGTTGTGCTGTGAGGGAAGCTTCTGGTAATGAAGGAAACACCAGGTGCAGGCTGTAACTAGAACTCAGGGGACTCTAGCATCTGAGGCAGGGGAGGGTCAAGTCCAGGGCTAAATAGAAGAGGGCTTGGAGTCCATTAGCAAACAAACACTTTAAACCTATTGGGTCACAGGTGGCAGGAAGCGTCTATTATCAGCAAGGGGAAACTATGGATCACATGGGGAACCCTCAGAAGCGGAGCATGTGGTACTACTCTTTCTTGGGCTGATAGCGTGGGTACAGAAGGTCAGAGAGAGGTGAGAAGATATGCATTGTTCCGTGCATGTGATGAACAGGTTAACTCCAGTCTTGATCGGACTCACAGAAGTACCTTTGGATTTGAAGACAAGTAGCATAATTTAGAAACCACCATCATTTCATGTCATCAGCTAGGGGTGGTAGAGACCTGGGCGTAGGGATTCTGGATTCCTGGAGGGGATGGTAGTTTTTTGGGGCATCTGCCTGGTGGACAGACATTTCCTGAGACCTCACTTTCTGGAGGTTGTTCTTGAGTTTCGAGATTTCTCTGCTCTGAAGTCCTGACTAAGCAGCTGTGATTTCTAGAAGGGGTTACTTACTGGGAGAGGAGGAGAAAGGTGATATATTACTGGGGAACAGCTTAATGTTCTGTCACTAACAAGGCCCTGGTGGCCTTGCTGTGGTTCCTCCCTAGCACCAGGATAGTCCCTACTCTGCCCGTAGAAACATAACTGCTGGGTCCTTCCCCAGGGGTTTGCAAACAGACATGAGATTACATTTCTTGCATGGCTTTTCTTCTTCTGGATTTCATAAAAAATACTCTGCCGGCATTGCTTATCTTGCTTTGTGCCACGTGACAGAGAGACGTCAGGGAAGAAGATGTCAACTCTTTTTCTCACCTAGAGGTCAAGCTGTATATTTTCAGAGAGGAAAAAAATCACTGGTTGTGGAAATTGCTATATGAAAGGGATTCTGTCCAACATAAGCCTGTCTTCCTCACACTCATTAAGGTGTGAAGTTCTGGGTTGTGGTTTTTCACCTAACTGCTACTCTCTCTTTGGTCCCTACTGACAGCAATCTTAGACTTAAAGGTGGAAAGATTTTTTGGTAAAGAAGGTTCAGATGGCATGCCAGCTCTGATCAGTTGATTGCAGCTTTCAAGAGCCCTGGACAAAGAAGCATTTGCAGCTCTACCTGCAGGTCAATTGAGAGTAAAAATGTTTTTTTTTTTTTTTTTTACAGAAGGAAATGAGAGAGATGATGATGTATGTCCTTGATCTTGACCAACCCTATTATTTTATAGTTAGGAAAACATCAAATTGCCAGGAAGTAAAAGAGACAAAAATTAGAACTGGGGAGCCTTACTCTAATTTCTGTGTTCTTCTCATTGCACTCTCCAGCCAATATTTATTCTCCAGATAATATCTCTTACTTCTTTTTTTTTTTAAGAGAGAGCAAGCGAGCATGAACAGGGTGGGGGGAGGGCGGGACAGAGGGAGATGGGGCTCTCTATGCCCAGCCCAGAGCCCAACACGGGGCTTGATCTCTCCACCCTGAGAAATACAAGAATAGCGTGTTTTAGAAGTCTTGAAAAAGGCAAGGGATGAGGGAGCCGCATGTCTGTTATGCCCAATACCATGTCTTTCACGGACTACAATTTCTTCAATGGTAGACAAGTATGAATTATTTAACATAGAGTTTGGGTGCTTGGTTTCAAGGAGCTATTTGCAGCATCTCTGATAAAGGATTAATCTATAATATGTAAGAAATAGTTATAAAATATACAAAACAAGAAAACCCTCTAAGTGGGCAAGTCTGTTTACAAAAGAGGAATCTGAATGGCTAAGAAATACATGAAACGCTCAGCTTCATTGACAAAGAGACCAGCAGAAATAAAGTACCAGCTGGCATCTATGTGATTGGCAAAAAAAGAAATTTAGACAATATCAAGTGTTGGCGAGCTTGTTGAGAGACTCATAATTTCAATAGCTGCTAATTGTCATGAGGGCTGCTGTAGCCCTTTTGGAGAGCAATTTCGTGAAATTAACGTAAAAATGCCCTGTGCTTCAACAGTTCTCTTCTGGATTTTCCTACAGGGAAGATTTGTACAGTTTTCTGCCATAAGAACTGTACAAAGATGAAGTAGTTTGTTGAAGTACTGTTGTTAGTAGCTAAGAGTTGAAGACAATGGAGGCAACCACCTTGTGAGGAATAGAGTAGTAAAATATGGCATGTGTGCAAAAAAGAATTACAGGTGGAATGAACTAAATCTAGTGAACCAATTTCAGTAACATACTGCCATCATAAAAGATAAGAAATATGAAATGAATATGGGCGCCTGGGTGGCTCAGTTGGTTGGGCGACTGCCTTCGGCTCAGGTCATGATCCCGGAGACCCGGGATCGAGTCCCACATCGGGCTCCCTGCTCGGCGGGAAGCCTGCTTCTCCCTCTCTCACTCTCCCTGCCTGTGTTCCCTCTCTGGCTGTGTTTCTCTCTGTCAAATAAATAAATAAAATCTTTTAAGAAAAGGAAATATGAAATGAATAGTAAAATAAAATCTGCATTTCAAAATATACAGACTATACTATTATGTATTTTCATAGCTATTCATATAAAAACAAGGCTCTGAAATTTACATTAAGTAAACATACCTTAAATACTTGAGAATGAGTGTCTTTGGGGAAGAGAATGGGATTTGACAAAAGAGCATGCAGCAAAGGAGGAGGAGGAGGGAGAAGAAGAAGAAGAGGGAGGAGGAGGAGGAAGAAGAAAGAAAAGAAGAGGGAAAAAAAGAGGAGGAGGAGAGGAGGCGGAGGAGTTGCATCAACTGGTGTCTAGGAGTGAGAGAGGTGGTTGGTGTGATCTGTGGGCCACAAACATATGATTACATGTTATAAGTTACTTTCAAAATATAAATCAAACAGAGGTCAACTAGCATTTTTTGACATGGCATTTCCTAATTTTCCTTTTTTTTAAAAAAGATTTTGTTTATTTGACAGAGAGAAACACAGCCGGAGAGGGAACACAAGCAGGGGGAGTGAGAGAGGGAGAAGCAGGCTTCCCGCGGAGTAGGGAGCCTGATGTGGGGCTTGATCCCGGGTCTCCAGGATCATGACCTGAGCAGAAGGCAGTTGCTTAACCAACTGAGCCACCTAGGTGCCCTGACATCTCCTAATTTTCCAATAAGATACTCATATGGGAAAAGAAAAAGACAAAAACAATACAGAAAACCTGTTGCTAGAATCTGGAATGAATTTCTACTGACTCTCAGGCCAAAGAAGGTAGAGCATGCCTGCATTAGGGCCTGGTCATGTTTGGCTTCTTGGGACATGGCATCCCCATTCACCTGGCGGAAATTAGGAAGCTGTTCTGACCTGCCCCCCACCCCTGGCTTCTAGTTGAATGACCAGCATGTGTATTGAGCAGAGCATTGGGTCACTGTGTCCTACATCACAAAGAGCCTGATGCTAGGGATGGCTAGAAGTGATCTCAGATCCCACTTTCTATACCAGACACAATCATGAAGCAGACCCAAAACAAACAACAGTCATCTTTGCTGCAGCATTATTTGTAATAGTAGAAAACTGAAAGTTACCTTAAGCCTCAGGAGACAGGCAATGGAAAAACAAATCCTATTACAGCCATACAGTAGTATACAATATACTCATTATAATCATGCTCTGGAGGAACACTAAGGGCATAAAAAAATATTCATAATATTGAGTGGAAAGAGTAGCGAACAAAATTATATAGTATGAAGCCATTTTTATTAAAAAAATTAAGATATCTGTGTATGCACCAAAGATCCATAAATTGTCAACTATTTCAAGTAATAATGGGTATCTTTGGATGCTAAGACTAGATATGGTTTCCATTGTCTTGTCTATTTCTCCAGAGTTTTATCATCCACAGCAATTCCTTATAAATGATAAGATAAACAATAGTAGCAAGTACTTACTGATCACTTACTCTGTGCGAGGCACCCTTGTCTATGCTTCATGTCTACAAACTCTTTGTACCCACAGCAGATCTGTGGGCTAGGTGCCACAATCGCTTCTATTTCTCTTGAGCTTGGAGACCTAGGAGACAGAAAGTGAGCAGGTTACTCAGCAGTACTTTGGCTCTGGAGTCGGAGAATGACCACTATAGATACTCTCTCTCCAGTTTCCTTATTCCACACCTGGAAATAAGGCTTTAGTGGCACTTCACAAGGTAACATGGTTTCCTAATAACCGCTTGGAGACCAGCAAGGATCCAGTCGTACCAGGTGAGGGGACTAATGAAGGAAATGGGAAGCAAGAACCTGAAAGAGAAAAACCTTTTCAAAACAGTCCCCTCAGTTATACAGCCACGTAGTAGACACAGTTGCTTGAAGGAGAGAAAATCATTAGCTTACTTATTTTACAGTTTTGTTTTGTGCTCTTCCTCTGAGAAGAGAATATGTAGAACAAAAGCGGTTTCTATCAGCTCCATGGCTAGCCACACAAACCTCCGTGGGGTTGTATGCTTTGTTATATGCCCTGGGAGTGGGTCTTGAAGGGAGTGCTCAGTGGGGAATCTTACCTTAGAGAAACGGCTGAATGGGAAGCTCTTCCCCATTGGGGTGACCCGCAGGCAATGGTCTTCTTCTCTAGTGAGATCCTGGCATTGAGATGGGTCAGTGGAACTATGCCTACCATCCTTCCAGCCCACTTCCATTTGTAAAATCTCTGGTTAAACTATCATTGTCATGGGTTTGCTTCCTTTATTTGCAATTTGGTGATATGAAACCTGAGATTGTTAGTTGGGGTTCTCCAGAGAAACAAAACCAATAGGATATATGTAAGAAGAGATTTACTAGAGGGATTGGCTCACACAATTATGGAGACCAGGATGTCTGGTGATCTGTTATCTGCGAGTTGGAAAAGTTGGGTGTGGAATTCAGTCCCAGTCTGAAGGCCTGAGACTGGGTGGGTGGGTGGTGGAAGTTCTGATCTGAATCAGAGCTGGAGAATCAGGAGAGCCAGTGCCTGAGGGCAGAAGCCAGATGTCAGGGCTCAGACAGAGAAAGAGAGAAAATCCACCCTCCCTCTACCATTTTGTCAATGCGGTCCCTCAGTGGATTGGCTGATGCTCAGGTTCATTGGGGAGGGTGATCTTGACTAAATCTTCTGATTCAGATCAGATCTCTTCCAGAGACACCCTCACAGATGTGCCCAGAAATAATGTTTTACCAGCAATCTGGGCATTCCTTAGCTCAGTCAGGTTGAAGCTCCCATGTCAAGTTAACCATCACACCCAGTAAATAAATGTCAGGGTCCCGACAGTAGGGCAGCAGTAGATAAACTAACCAATCCGAGCAAAGCTTGCCTTTCACACCCAAGTAATGATCCCTTGTCAGGGTTCAAATCCATTCATTGCTACTTGAAAGGGTTTCTGTGATCATCACGTATTGGACGACCTCAATCAGTGTGGGAGCTGCCTCATTATCCTTCTTCCTTACCACCCAGACTGGTCCCATTTGCATGAGTCACTGGGCCCCTTTACTGCCACAAGAACTTGATTAAACTTTTAGACCTTTCATTGGGGCTGCAGGCTCTTATCAACACTAACCTGTTATGGTGCCCTTCGAAGTACTTTTTCTCCAGTGTTGTGGTGAACTGGGAGATCTTAGTTAGCATTTATTAAATAGTAAATAGCTAATTACTCAAAGTAGCTATTTACATATTGAATTTATTTTTCTTGGCATCTTTAATGTCTGATTAACATTTTCTTCCTACAGCTGGAAGATACTTACACAGAATAAGACGTTCCCTTATTTAATCTCAAGTGGAATATACGATAAGTGGGATCATTTTAATTTGTGTCCTTTATTAGCAGGAGAGAGGTATCGTACAGGTGGGATGCTCCATCACATGCCAATTAGCAGGTGGCTTACAGGGCAAGAGGGAAAACTCCTTCACCAAGGGGATTATAGAAGTCACAGAAGTAGAAGTTCAGCTATAGGGAAAAACAAAGGAAATGACATTGGGGTACCTGATTTTGGAGACTGGGGACAGAGCTTAAAGCAGTGATGCTACCACTGTACAGATATCCTGAGGATATTTAAAATAGAAAATCTGGCACCTTCTCTGTAAAAATCACAATTTCTTTTTTCTGATCAGATGAGAACCCCAGAAAGAACTAAAGGAAACCTTTCTGATTTAAGGTGCGTTATCCAGGCAAGGAAACTGAGGCACAAGAAGATTTGCCGCAGTGTGGTTTAAGTTAGTGAGGTGTGGATACATGTAACCTCCAAGCCTGCTGTCTGCTATTCCATTGGATTTTTCAGAAATCTATAAGGCAGCACTTTTTGTCTCCTACATGCTTTCCTCAGCTGGTTCCCTGATGGCCCACCTCAGGGTATTTCATGACACCGAACTCACATCTGGGAGAGGTCCCAAGTATGTTTTAACAAGAGGATCGTGGCAGACTCACAAAGAGAAGGAGAGAGTAAAAGACAGTAAGGTCACAAAACTGTCCATGGCTTCTGAATTTGGAAGTATCTTTGTGGGGAATTGCAGTTAACCACAGAAAGGAGGAGGTTTTGCTAGGAGGCAGTGCTGTAGTGCACTGTTCATCGAGTTGTCCTGTGGGACTCCCTTGCCTGGCAGCCAAGAGTTTTATGTTGACAGGGTTTGCATTAGGATTAGCTCAGAGTTTAGGTTACCCAAACTGTGGCCATTTATTGCCACCACTAGCTTAAATGGGAAACTAAAATACTACAAAGCCATTGCCGATCTTGGTTGATAAATATTTCTTGAGTGAATGAACAAATGCAGCAATGCCTTTTATGAGGATACAGGTTGTGCCATGCCCAAGAGGCCCAGCCAAGGGGCAGGAGTGGAAACTAAGTCCATCTTGAGTGTGCTCCAGTGGGAGTGGCATGACCAGTGACAGATGGGAGATCAAGTCAGGTGTCTGGAACTGTGATGCTTCCTTCCTGTGCGTGGTTTAGACCTCTTCTATGAACTCCGAATTTTCTTAGAGTTGGTACTTCATCACTTGATAGTCATATTTTTTTTATTGCCCTTTAAGATTTTCAAATGGATCTCTTACTCTTAGGTAATAATACCTTTGAAAGCATAGATGCCCTATATCTCTGCCCTTAACATATGTAAGAAATTGGACAAATATTTGTTTCATCATTTGAACAAACTAGATTGTAAGATTCTTGGAAACAGGAATATGCCAGCCTCTTCAGTTTCTAGTACCGAGTGCAGAATACATTGTATTAATTATTTTTTTAAAAGATTTATTTATTTATTTTAGAGAGAGGGAGAGAGAGCACACAGAAGAACGAGTGAGGGGAGGGACAGAGGGAGAGGACCCTTCAAGCACACTCCCCACTGAATGTGGAGCCCAACGAGGGGCCGGACCGCATGACTCAGGAAATCATGACCTGGGCAGGAACCCAGAGCTGGACGCTTAACCAATTGAGCCTCTAAAGTGCCTCTAAATTAACTATTTGAGGAGGACTGTTGGACTGACTGAATCCAACATTGCTTCTGGATGCTATTGAAGATTCCAGCCTTCTTCCCCAGATTGAAGTACTGCAGAATGATTTGACTTGGTATGCTGTAGGTTTTTAAAGGTTTCTTTTTATTTTTTTATTTTTTTATTTTTTGACAGAGAGATTGCAGGTAGGCGGAGAGGCAGGCAGAGAGAGAGAGAGAAGGAAGCAGGCTCCCTGCTGAGCAGAGAGCCCGATGCTGGCCTCGATCCCAGGACCCTGAGATCATGACCTGATCATGAGCCGAAGGCAGAGGTTTTAACCCACTGAGCCACCCAGGCGCCCAGTATGCTGTAGGTTTTTAAATGGGGGTCTGATACTTGAAGGGAAATAGTTCCTATGGGATTCTGTGCCTTCCCTCTCCTCCTTCTCCACCCTGTGCAATGGGGAGGTTGATTCATGTGACCTGCACAGAGGAGCTCCCATGCCACCTGGTTTCTGGTCAGGTTCAGTCAACGGGGAGCCCTGGTGGGAGACAAGGAGAAGGATGTTGAGGTCTGGTTATTTCTCTAGCTTCATCCTTGACAAGTTGCTTCAAGGTTGTCTGCGTCCCTCAGCATAAGGTCTCAAGGTGGCTAACCACTGTTTCCTACTTCTAAGTACCAATGACAGCTCCCTCGTCTCACTCCAGTGGGCCCTCGCTTCCTAATGGCTCTGCTGTTACCTCTGGCATGGCATTGTGCTATTTCTTGTTGTTTTCCTGCATCCCACCCACATCTTTGTGAATCATTCTTTATTGTGGCCCCCTCAAATTACTGTACTTCGAGTGCATCAGCTGCCTCATCTTGGACCCAGTGCCTGACTAATGAACAGCACACTAACATGTAAGTAAAAAGTATGAAGCAGCTGGAGTCCCTACTCCGCCTCTTTGTCCCCCTTTGCTGCTTTCTTTCTCAACCCTGCCCCCCCCCCCTTTTGCTCTCTGGCTCCTCTCATTTTTAATCCCATCTTCAGCCTTTACATCTTGGTTTCCCAGATTTTTCTATGCTCCCCTCAGCTCCAAGATCTGGCGCAAAGTTAGCTTCTTCCCCTAGGGTCAGTCATGTTTGGAATAATTTCAGTTTCCTTCCATGTGTTCCTGGAGGACATTGCCCAGAGTTCTCTGAGCCTGCCTCCTTTATGGAACCATCCCCAGAAGACAGATTTCCAATAAGCTCCAACCGCAGAAGAGTGAGAAACTCATGTGTCCCTTTTCTTATTTACAGCAGGGATATTGTTGCAAATGAGTCCCCCTCTTCCATTTATGAGAAAGCCATTCCTTCTTATATTGTATCAGCTGAAACTTTGATCTGCTCTCTGCCACTCAAGGTTGGAAATAACC
The DNA here is from genome assembly GCA_004023965.1 of Spilogale gracilis. Classification (NCBI taxonomy): domain Eukaryota; kingdom Metazoa; phylum Chordata; class Mammalia; order Carnivora; family Mephitidae; genus Spilogale; species Spilogale gracilis. The sequence goes on from PITA01005815.1 coordinate 25,032, forward strand.
AGACCTTGGCATACATATTTCATGAGGTTACTGGCCCTGAGACTAACATAGTAATAATTTTAACAGATGAATTCCTTAAGTTTGGGACCTTGGGTTATATAAAATTAAATGAGTTCCCTGATGTTATCAGCTCTATAAATCCAAAGTTTTGTTGTATTTACATAAAATGAAGGCTCATTAAATTTTATCCTCTTTGTACTCTGTCCCCAAAATGGTATTATAAATTTTCTTCTGGAGTTCTTAATGATCCAAAGTATATTCTTTAAGGAAATGTGCTAACAGTTTTCCAAAATATAGAAATGCTGCTCCTATTGTAGATTTCTTTTTTGACTGCTGTTGTTCATACATTTGTCTTGAACTCTGTGCATTCCAAGTAGTAAACACTAAATGCTAAGCCGTGGAGTATGAAGTACTTACGTCTGTCTGTATGCACGCCGGGGGGGAGCACTTGCTCAGGAAATATTCATGAGAAAGTAAGACTGTTGAAATGGGGTTCATATGCTCTTTAAATGTCAAGTCGGAAGCCATAATACCAGCGAGACTTTATCTTAGTAGGAACAGGGGATGAAAATTGGACACTCTCCAGTGTAGCCTTCTGTAGGGAATGAATAGGGTGGGTAATTGATAAGGACTTATCAATGAAGTATACTGGTGATTTTAATACCAGCAGTTGTTAGACACTGAAGAGTGAATTTTTAACAAACATGAAGACAAGGAATTTGATAGAGGTATCACTGAAGACTATTATGAGTCAAAAGCAACCTCCAAGAGGTTGTGTGATTTGGAAAGTGACCTCTGGTGCCCTGGCCTGGTAGAGAAGTGTCTTTCAATAATAGGTCAAGTAAATTTCAGGCTACCCATAAACGACCCCATCATCTAGAAGTCTCCAAAGCAATAAAAATGTCCCGTAAATGACTCCTTGAAAGTTGTTCAACTTGAAACTGTAGGAAAACATTTTTTACCTTAGAGGCTTCTGAGCATTGTTTGGGGGAGGAGGGAAAACACTCACCCATCTGCTTCTCTAGCTACGAAAATACATTATGATAGGTGAAGAGTAGCTAGAAAGAACCCACTTTGCTGGGTCTGATCATGACTGTTGGTTAGAGAGCTGGAGAGTGTGACAGCCCCCGGAACAGGTCAATAGTGACATTGCCAATGGTCACGTAAGCATATGGTTGACTTTGGAATGTGTCTTTATTAGAACAAAGCAAGAAGACAACATCTTACCAGCAACCATGTCCGATTCTGTAAGACCGCCACCACTAAACCCGACAACTTCTCATCTCTGCAGTGCGGGGTCCATCCTTCTGCCCCTCACAAACCTCCCCCACTATCCACTCACTGCACCCCTCATGGAGACTCTCCTTCAGCATATGTTCCTATGTTGTACATTTAGGTGATTTACAATTAGATTACAATCTCTTGAAATGAGGTCCAGCATTTCTCTGTCTTCTTGAATTTTCCAACATTAAGCTCTGAATCTGCCTTATAACAGTAGGTGCTCAATAAAATACCCTGCTGGCAGGCTGAAACAATAACGTTGAATAATACACTGGTTATTAGGCTGATTCTGACATGGCCATCATATTTTAGAATGTTCCAGCTAGCAAAGTCAAGGTATTTTGAATGTTAACATTGCGTGGTTTTCTATTTGTCTCTTCCTGATACTACGTCAGGTATCCAACCTTTGAGAGGCCCCTGAAACACATTGTACATGCATTTAGTTTTTCAGCTGTTTTGTGTAATCTGATACTTAAACATATTGAATTGTTGATCAGAAATGAATGCTTTCCTTGAATGGCCTTTTCTTTGAGTGCCTACTGAATGAATAAATGCAGGAAGGAAGGAATCAATCACTGAACTGATGGTCATGTGCCATATAGCCCTCCAACCCTTCTAATCTTTGGAACTGAGTGTCCCAGACTGTAGGTGGAGCTGGAGCCTCATGCAAGACTTTGTTATCTAGGACAGGCAGTAGGAGGCATGGTGTCTGGAGATCTAGCTTAGCATCAAGCTAGTCCTTTTGCTGGCCATGATCTGAACTGGCAACCTTATTTTCCAGTAACTCACATTTCTGTGATGAGGTTTCTGTTTAATGTTGTGCCCCAAAGTAGATTTCTTTTCCAGTTACTTTAGGCATCTATTGAGGGCTGATTCCTGATGCTATGCTTTCTAGTCCCATGTTATCCCAGTTAAGGGGATTAAGTTTCATCCTAAAGCCACAGTAGGGTTTTTAATTTAATTGTGTTAATAATAATTTACTGAAAGCCCACTGCTGCTGGGTAAGTTCCCAGCTCCTCTGTATTGCATACAAAGATACCTAAGGACACCCAGCCAATGCCAATCTGTCCTGCTTCTTTCTTTGATTCTCGTCATAGAAGGGTCTTCATCACTCCTGCAGTCTGCTGTTTCCTTCACCTATGGTTCCTTCTCCCTGGAACAGATTTCCCTATTCTCTTTTCATGCTTAACTCATATTCAGTCTTTGGGTTTCACTTTAGATATCACTTCCTCTGCTGAATTCCTGATAGTAAACCCTCCCATATGGTCCTAAGGAACCACACCTGCCCTATCAAACATAATATCACACCGGCTCTGGATGCCTTATTAGATTTCTGTTTTCCCCCATTTGATGCTAAATTTCCTGAGAGCTGAGACCACAACAGTCTTCTATACTATTTTATCCCCCATGATCAATATTCTTTTAAATGAGAATGAATATATGAATGTGTTAGGATAGATGGGTATCAGCCTTTCTTAGCTCTTCTCTGATTATATTTTGGGTTCCTGAGATAGTATAGAATCCAGCTATGATCCAAAACAAGGGAACATATCTGGTTTTCTTTTGTAGGCTTTTAGAAGGAATGGTTTCCCCCTCTCTTTCTCTCTCACACACACAGAAAGAGAGAGATGGAGAGGGGGAGAGAGAGAGAAATGGCTAAGAGTGGGTGTCAAGAACTCAAGGAAAGATTTGCCTTACTTAATAGAAAATACATTTTCTATAAATGTTCTTGGGAAAATTGTTACTAAACTAAATGAAGCTCCTTAAAATCCAGGGTCATTTGACAGATTCATGGAGTATGGTGCTTTCCAGCTAAGTCCAAGTGTCATCTTAGTTGCCTGTTTTCTCAATGTGTGAAAAGCATTTAGAACACTCATAGCTTGTCAAATGCCAAGGAGTCACCTGGCTTGCGAGCATGTTCAGATCCATAAATTGCAGAGCCTTGCTGCTTTAATGAAACAAAACCCCACTTCTTTGATTTGCAAATTTGGAACTTTGCAAAATGGATTTTCATGAGGGGCTTATTCATAACTTAAAAAGAACCTTGTTGAATGAGTTGGTAGAAGTGGGAAGGTCGAAGATGAACAGATGTGAGGAACAAGCAGGGACACACCAGCCTCCCTGGGTCTTCAGAAAATATCACAGAGCAGAAGCTCAGATGGGTTGAACCAGTAATTCTCTCCAATATTCTTATTTGTCTCTAGGACACACAGTTCTTGAAAACAGTCTGTAATATCTTAGGTATTCACAGTGTGTCAGGTCCTTATCTTAGAGGAAGGGGAACAGTTCTAAAAAAAAAAAGGTGGGGGGACCGGAGCCTGACTCCTTGGGTAGCTGGGCATGCTTCCACTTCAGAGGACTTCCCTGTGACCAAAGGAGAGCAACTATAGTTGCTGGCAATAGTACAACCTAGAACAGACGTGGCTCTGAATATGGCTGTCTTCTCAGCTTTCAGGAAAACAGGTTTCCGAAACCCACCTACCTGTTCTTCCTCAGCTGGTGTGTATAGTACACATAAGCTGTTGAGAGGAAAACAGAATATCCTGAAGGGAAAGTATATTGATGCTTTGTTCTTTGAGATATTATATAACTCTCATATCCAGGATGTTAGAAACATCATATTTCCCAAACATTTCTCACTTTGAAATATATACCTGGCCATGCGTAGGCCCTTCCGGCACTGGCTTTCCTTTTTGATTGCATTCTCTTCTGCCATTGTATGAGGTGTGAACTTGGGAGCTTGGCTGTCTGGGACATGGGGGCTGGTAAAGACAGCTTTCCAGCATCAGGTTGATTGAAAGCCAGTTCCCTTCCCCTCCTCTACTGTGGCTGTGAACTTCCCATGGCATGCTGCCATCTCCTAGAGCTAAAAGGGGGAGACGTCCCCATCCAGGACCATGACTCTGGGACCTCTCTGTGTTACTATCTGGCAGCTTTCCCCACTCAGGCCACTCTTTACACCTTTTGCTCCTACAAGTGACTCTAGTTCCAAAAAACAGGAAAATCCAGGATTCCATGTATATACAGTTGAGGTGAGTTGAATCGGATATAGGGTCTCATATGACCCAGTACTTTTAGTTTGGGAAGGTGTTATGTCTAGTCCTGGTGTTTTTAGTCCTTTTAGCCTTTAGACCCTTATCTCAGTTTCTCATTCCTGCAGGGGTAGATCTGATCAGTTCAGTATACTCTCTCTCTCTCTCTCCCCCTCTCTCTCCTTTTAGGCTATCTTTAATCCAATTTTAGCTTTTGGAGGAATAAAATATTTTCTTATTTGGGTATTACAAAGTCTTGGAGTCCTCGAGACCACCCTCTCTTCTGACACCAGCTGCAGCTTTGGGGTTAACCAAGACACCCTCATGCTCAGTGGTTTGTAAAGAAGGACTCGTAGAACTCACCGAAAGCCGTTATACTCACGGTTACAGTTTATTATGGCAAAGGGATTCAAATCAAAGTTAGCCAAGGGGAGAGGGGCATAGGGCAGGGCCTGAAAGAGTTTCAAGTGAGGATCTTCCCGTTACCCTCACTCAGTGGAATTATGCAGACAGCATGTACTTGTCACAGCGATGATGTGTGTTGATACACACAGAGTACTGACAACCAGTGAAGCTCGATCTAGCCCCACTGTCCAGAGTTTTATTGGGGCTCAGTCATGTGGACACGGTTGACCCCCAATGTGTCTGACCTCAGACTCCAGCCTCTTCAGAGCTTGAGCTGATTACTGTGTCACTTGCAGACCCTTCACCATAAATCACATTTTAAGCATAGACTATCTGGCATGGCCTAATATTATAAACAGACACTCTCATCAGGCTGCACATTCCAGAAGCTTAGAGATCACTGTCTAAAAGCCAAGGATGGAAGTTGAACCTATCTTTGCACAAGACTAATCCTTTGCTTCCTAGGTGCTTTATGCTTGCAGTTGAAAATATTGCCTGGGGCGCCTGGGTGGCTCAGTTGGTTGGGCGACTGCCTTCGGCTTGAGTCATGATCCCGGAGACCCGGGATCGAGCCCCACATCGGGCTCCCTGCTTGACAGGAAGCCTGCTTCTCCCTCTCTCACTCCCCCTGCTTGTGTTCCCTCTCTGTGTTTCTCTCTGTCAAATAAATAAAATCTTAAAAAAAAAAAAAGAAAGAAAAAATATTGCCTGGTTATCTAGCTATTTCACTAATTCAACTGTTACCTGCCCCTTGTTTGTGAAATGATTTTGGTTTTTCCCAAATGTTAAAAGAGTCTTATTTATTTATTTATTTTTTGTAACCGACAGAAGTTTTTTTGTTTGAGATAAATGAGGATTTGGGGTCTCTTTCTTGAGAAGTTGCTATTGGGTAATGTGTGTCCAAAGGCAAGTTTCAGATGAATTCTGCACCCATAAAAAGCCTTGTTAGCAAGCAGGCAAGAAATAAAGCTTTAAACACAGCATTTTTTTTAGACTTTGGAGATTTTTTTTAATTTAAATTCAATTAGCCAACATATAGAACATCATTAATTTCAGATGTAGAGTTCAGTAATTCATCGGTTGCATATAACACCTAGTGCTTATCATATTATGTGTCCTAAACTATGGAAACTTTGGAGACATTTATTTACTTTTCCATATGACCAACCATGAATATGAGTGGCTAAGTCCTATAATTCCCCAGGAAAAGATAAAACTATTGAGTAAATATTATATCCTATGGAGAACTTCTGTGTTAAGAGCTCTTGCTTTTGGTTCCGTAAGCCCTGTTTAAAATGACCTAGCAAAAAATATTTTTTAAATTCAGTTAAGTCTTCAAAAAATTTATTTTATTTTATTTTTTTTTAAATATTTATTTGTTGGAGATAGAGATGAGTGGGGGAGGGGCAGACGGCAAGGGAGAGAGAATCCCAAGCAGACTCCCAGTGAACATGGAGCTGACATGGGCCTCAATCCCATGACCCTAAGATCATGACTTGAGCCAAAATCAAGAGTTGGATGTTTAACTGACTGCGCCACCCAGGCACCCCAAAATTCAATTAGGTAAAAAAAAAAATTCAATAAAGTCTTGGCTCTGTCCTTTTAAGACATTCTGCCAACCTTGAGCAAAGTACAGTCAAGAGAGATGTGAATGTATTCTGGTTTCATGATTTGGATTAAGTGGTTAGATGATAGGATCATTATAAGTCTGAGCACAGAACCCCGTGTCCTAGGCCCAGAGCATCCCTTCTAAAGTTTGTAAGTTGCCATTGTCCTCAGATCTTTACACCCTGCCCCACAAAGGCAGAGGTGCCTATATGATATTCGGCCCATCTTGAACTCATTTCACCAATGGAAAGCCATTTCTTATGCTAATTATAAAAGCCTTCAGTGAGGGCAGAGCCTTCATGTGAGTTGAGACTGGTAAGTCTCTGGAGTGTGGACTCTTGATTATTCTTTCAGATGTTAACTAAACACTTAGTGAGTATCCTAATTAAAATATATCAAATGTTAACTAATTGCCCCAAGGATATACATGAAAACTAACCTGTGACTGTAATATACTATCTATGCTGAAGTATTTTAAAATACATTTTAGACAATATAAAAGGCCTTCTAGAAAAAACTGCTGATTCAACACTGATTTCAAAGGTTCGCCCGGATTCCTTTTTTTTTTTTTAAGATTTTATTTATTTGACAGAGAGAAACACAGCCAGAGAGGGAACACAAGCAGAGGGAGTGAGAGAGGGAGAAGCAGGCTTCCCGCTGAGCAGGAGCCCGATGTGGGACTCCATCCCCGGTCTCTGGGATCATGACCTGAGCCGAAGGCAGTCGCTTAACCAACTGAGCCACCCAGGCGCCCCTCACCTGGATTCTTTGATTTTTCTTTTCTTTTTTTTTTAATCTGCCACTTTTGTCAAAAGACCCCTTGGCTCCTCACATCTCCTTTCTCTCACCATCACTTCACTGGATCAATTTGGGTCTTTCCTGCACAGACCCTGGGAGGTATTCACGGGTGGGAAAGCATTACTTATTTGACAAATTTGACTGGTGAGTAGTCCTTAATACACCTTAAGCATCCCACTTTTACAGCTTCTTTATTCAGTCAGCAAGTATTTATAAGAACCTACTCCTTCTCATTCTGTTTTACTAGATTTTTCATCAGTTTTTTTTAAACTTATTGTTTTTACCGTATCTATAACATTCTTTTTTGGGAGGAATTTCAATGTTTACTTACAGAATGGTTTCTTCCAAAGTATATTCCCATTTGGACCCCATTTGAGAGTCACCTTTAACAAGTATGGTATTTCTGTATTTTTTTCTATTCCTGAACACAAATACCATCACACTTTGCCTCTCTATTGAATATTTCTCCCAATGCATTTGTTTCACCTAGATTTGTTTTACTTTCTACTTTTACATTTTATTTTTAATGCAAAATCCTAAAGGTCCTGACATAGTTGATAAATGTCTGTGTCACCATCCTTCATTGTCTCTTTGGGTTCACATGTCTTTTTGATGGCTTATGTCCTTTCCTAATTTTTTTTCAAGCAGGTTTAACTATAGATAATAAATTCTCTTACTCTTTGACTACTTCACAAGTAAATGATAATGATATTTTCACAGCTACATATCTTATTACTATCTATTTTGGCTGATGAGAAATCTAATATTTCCTTGTAGATACTCTGTTTTCTTTTTCATCTAAATATAGGCAATCTAGGCACAATAGCAGGATTAAAAAGAAAGACATATTTCGGGCAAGCAGTGCTTCCAAATTTCACTGTCTAGACAAATGTCAACTTTGCTTTTAATTTAGACTTATGTCCCTGGGCCTATCACTGCTCTCAACCCATAAGATATAGTTAATACAATTTGTTGTTCCCATTTTGTCTTATTGCATTTTTTTAGTAAAGCATGAATGAATGAATGCCAACTGTGTTGACAATTATTATAAAATTCAAACCTATCGACAATTGAGATGTCTTGAAGAATGTTAATACGAGAGAATTCTAGATGCCCAAGTCTGTGCATCACAGAGATAAATTGAGAAGTCAACTTGATGATGACTAGTATTGGTAGAAACCTCATGTCTGTTCCCTTTTGCAAGTGCACAGACATTCATGCTAAATTTTGCAGCTTGGGCTAAAGCAGGCTTCTGACCCAGATTGGTCAGAAATGGTGTGAATATAGGGGTCACTATATATCTGCCTTGGAGTGAAGTTGTGAGGTCTATTTCAGGACTTAGGGTCAAGGTTTGGGTGAAAGGGCAGAAGTCAGGAACCGAACAGATCAGAGACCCCATCCACCAGTGAAACACAAGTTGATATGAGAGAAAAAGGTCTAGGGATTTTAGAGGAAAACTCTTAACCAAAACAAGTGTGCATGATGTGAGTATTGGCCGCCTGGTTCAATTACAATGACTGGTCAGATATCTTGATGAATTTACTGTGGTGTCATGACAGTCTATTCTGCAAACTATATTTGCATTTAGAAGAAAATGTTCTTAATATCATTTTTCTAAAAATCAGTTTGTGTGTAGGTGGTCAGCACCATATGTTAGCAAAATCCTATTATCTGATTCTGCTTGTTTAGAATCACACCCTAATTCTGGTATCTTTTTTCCTTTTTAAAGATTTTTTATTTATTTTTCTGAGAGAGAGACAGCATGAGCCAGGGGAGGGGCAGAGGGAGAGGGAGAAGCAGACTCCCTGATGAGGGGGGAGCCCAATGTGGGGCTTGATCCCAGGACCCCAGGATCGTGACCTGAGCAGAAGGCAGATACCAACTGAGCCATCCAGATGCCCTCCCGCATCTTGCTGTGGGTACTTTGTAAGGAATATCGTATGTATCACAATGCTATTTTTTAAAAAAATATTTTATTCATTTATTTGACAGAGAGAAACATAGAGAGGGAACACAACAGGGGAAGTGAGAGAGGGAGAAGCAGGCTTCCCGCCGAGCAGGGAGCCCGATGTGGGACTCGATCCGGGGTCTCCGGGATCATGACCTGAGCCGAAGGCAGTCAGTCGCTCAACCAACTGAGCCACCCAGGTGCCCCCACAATGCTCTTTAAATTTTCTTTTAACCATTGGGGATATGTTGGGTATTATATTCACTGCTTAAATCATGCGCATGCGTGCGTGCACACACGCACATGTCCACCTAAGTGGATCTCATTAACTCAAAGCAAACTCCTTGAGGTCAATGAACCAAAATGTGTCTGCAACAAAGAGAAAAAAAAAGCTTTACAAAATATCCCGCCTTCCTTTCTTCTCAGTCTAGGTAGGTAACTGCCTTGAGTTTCATCTTCTTGGGTGCTGTGAATGATTCAACCTTACTACACTCCTTGCCAGGACTGTGTATCTCTGAGCTTTTCCTTATGGTCAAGATCCTTCCTCCCATACCACTGATGAGCAGGAACAAGGGATGCCATTCTTTCATAGCGTTTGCATTTGTAATTGTCTTTCACCCTACTCTTCTGCTCTGAGTACTAAGAACAAAAACGGTTTCCTGATTTTGGTGCAGTTTGGAGGTGGGTGTGTACATTTGTTTTTAAATTCTTCCTCAGGAAAACCTTGGTTTTCCTTAGAAGCTGGCCAGCCCAGCCCCCATGTCACACCTGTTTCTGCTGCCACCTTTCATGAGCTTGCTGGGTTAGAGCACATTACAGTGGAAGGCGCCGACAATTTTACATAGTTCTGAAATTTGGGGAAGCTGGATCAGGAGTTTTACCCTGTGAAAATCTTGCTGAAGAATGAGGGAAAGAATTTGGTTCTTTATTGGCAGCTTTGAGTTCTCTTGCTTTGAGGAGTGGAGAAAGCATGTCTCCCTGAGTCAGAAGCAGAGACTTAAACACTGTGTTCTAAGCAGTGGGTAGTGGGATTGACATTTTTGGCAAAACTCAAATGTGCAGGAAGGTCGTCATGTGTCTCCAAAACTGGAGACCATTTTCTCCTAGACTGCTAAGTCAGTTTAAGATCCCAGTCAGGGCATTTTTCCTCGCTTGGATACGATCCCCTCCTGTTCTTCTGGGATAGCGTGTGGTTAGGGAGTCAGAAGTCCCATGGCAACAAGGAGGTACCTGCTCCACAGACGATCTTGCTTGTATCCTTGTTGGCTTCTGCTGAGACTCCTCTTTCTGAGGCTGTGGTTCCCTCCGAGGCAGGAGAGGTGTCCCAGCTGATGGAGTGCATCATTGCTCCTACCTAGTGCACCATGACTGCCCTGGGCTCTTCCTGGGCCACCTGGTCACCAGGCAGGTGTCTTGTGTCCGCTCTCGTGTACTCTTTGAAGTTCAATGATAGTATCCACTTGGCTCCTGGATTCCAAATGATCATCCTGCGCCCTCCACTATGAGCTCCTTCTGCCCTTTGCTGTGGCAAGTATCTGGAGAGAATCATACTCCAAATTCTTAGCTAATTCTCTACCCATCTTAGGCAGCTGGGTGGAATGGGCAATAGGATCTTCTTCAAATCTTCTCCTTGCCTTGCTGGTGTTATGGGAGACCTATCGGGCGTGTGTAAGCGGCTGTTTCAGGCCCTCTTTGATGATACTGGCCTTCTAATCAATGTCTTGGCTGCTTTGCTCAAGGATGGGCTAGGCTCCTTCTAAAGGTGAGGGTTTGCTGTGCTCTACTTACCAGCAAGATCTCTTTGACCTACTTTCTTTGGCTCCCTGGTAATTGGGAGGGGCCAACTTTGAGCTTAAGAGGGGTAAGAGTACTTGAAACTTTCTCAAAGTTCCCTGTCTTTATACATGTATCCTTATACATTATAACCATCATATTTCCTGAATCTTTTAGACAAACACACCACCTTAAATCCAAGAATTCTAAGTTCCTAATATCCTTTGGTGGTTCACTTTACATTTAAATGTTTAATTTTCCCTTGTAATGCATTTCAGTTATCTGTGATTTGGTAATTTGCCATTTTTTAAAATAATGAAAATAATATTTAAAGTTCCTGTGTATGTGTGTGTATGTGTGTGTGTGTGTGTGTGTGTGTGTGTGTGATCTAGAATAAAAATTGATTTCTGAAAAAAAGGAAAAAATTTTCCGCTAAACTTAGTTACTTCTATTAAGTCATTTCCCACATGATAAGTTATAGAAAAGAATGCATCTCAGTAGAAATACAATGAAAAAAATGTGGTTCAAATAACTAAAGCGGAGAGGTGAGAAGATGTAACATTTTTAGAAATTGAACATGCGCTGAGTGTCCCCCAAACCTGCAAAACATAGGGTTTACTATCTGGACCCTTAATCTCTTGCCAGATACCCATGGTAAGCTGCAGAAACAGTGGTCTCTTTTGATTTGATAATGGTGGTTTCTGATCACACCAGTGTTCAGGAAGGAAGTATGGTGAAGTGGGGAGAAATTAAAATATGTAATCACAAAATACTTTATATGTGTGCATTCTTATGGTAGCTTTCGTTGAGAATAAGATACTTCCCTGTCTTTCCTTGCCAGATGATAGAAAATGCAGGAATGTATTTGAAGGCGTGAATGTTGAGAATAGTGAATCCAGGGTGTATTTCTTCTTCTGAGTCAAGGACTGACATGTCCATGGCAATTAGGAAACTGATTGCCAGGTAAGAACCAAGTCAGAATGAGACTTATGATTACCAGTGGAATTTGTATAAGTTATGATTATAAAGAGCAACATATAGTTTCTAAAACATAATTGCTTCTTTTGAAGCTCACAGTCATGTTTTGAGGGAAGAGTTATGTTCCTCCTAATTTACTAGTGAACCCAACTGTTAAGTTACTTTCACAAGGTAAATCAACCAAGAAATGAAGCTGGGATTCACATTTTATCGTAACAATTTTTGGGAGGTCATTTCTCTACGAATAGATCTTTAGGTGCATTTGTGAACATTCTTTTATTTAATATTTTAAAAAGACTGAAATAATGTCATCTCCATTAAGACTCTTTTAATTGTTAGTATAGATTCATTTGCTTTATTTTTTTATTAGGATACTTTCAAACTTATAGGAAACTAAAGAGAATAGTACAATGAACAACTATGTATTCATGAGCTAAATTTAACAATTGTGTACCTTTCATTATAGTTGCTTTATACATTTTTTTGCTGAAATATCTAAAATAAATTACAGGCTTTATGGTACTTCATCCCTAAATACTTTAAAAGGCATTCTCTAAAAATACATTTTTCCTAATTAACCACCTGCTTTCCAATACACACAGACATACGTATATACACACAGTGAAAAAGAGAATTGAGAACTAAGTGTCACTCAATTACTCAATTTTATGACACATTTTTCATATAACACTGCTTATTAGGATGATTATTGTTAGGATCGGTATCACTATCTGTATCTTTGTATATGTCTGTGTGTGTGTGTGTGTGTGTGTGTGTGTGTGTGTGTGTGTTCAAAAGCAAATTTGAATATAAGTTGAGCATTGCAACTGATTGCATTTTGGAATCACAGTAAGCCTGCACGAAGCTGTTATAAAGAAAAGTCTCTTCCATATTCTATATACTTACATTCTCCTCTATCTAGTAATCTTGATTATGTTAATAATTTTTAAAGTGGGCTTCGTTTTCACAGAAGGTAGTGCTTTTAAAGCTCTTTGGTGGAGGGCCATGTGGCCTGGCTTCACTGATCTGCAAACAACACCCCCTCTGAGTACTATTATCATCCAGACGGTTTTCTTACCGAGCAGTTATGAAGGTTTATGACCAAGTTATAAACAGGAGAAGGGAGCTTATGTTAATGAGGTCAACACTGTTTCTGTTATGTCTTTGACTTATTAAACAGTCCCCTGAAGGGACTACCTTTTCCAAATGGGCTAAATAGAGAGAGAAACTTTGGCCAGCTAAAGACTTACGCCGTGGGAGTACTTAGGGGCGTGCAGCTGGACCTAAATTCGCATGGAACCACTCAGGATCCCCAACCCACTGCAGCTAGAACCTCAATATTTATGCACATATTTGAATAGATGGTCATGTCTTCAACTATTTCTTTGTCTCAGTAAACTCCGTCTGCCATGACAAAATACCATAGATCCCGTGACTTACACATCAGGAATTTATTAGAGTCATAGGGGCTGGAGAAGTCCAAGGTCAACGTGTTAGCCAATTTGATGTCCTCAAAGAGTTCTCTTCCTGGCTGGCAGGTGGATGCCCTTCTCACTGCGTCCTTTCATGGCCAGGAGAGAGAGAACAAGCGAGCTCTCTGGTGTGTCTTCTTATGGAAGACTGCTAATCCCATCATGAGGGCCCATTCTCATGCCCTTGTCTAACCCTAATTAGGTCCCAAAGACCCCACCTCCAAAAGCCCTCATTTTGGAGGTTAGGGCTTCAACATATGCTTTGCAGGGAGGGGAACAAACATTCAGCCCATAACAGTCTTCATCTGGAGACTGAGTGAATGAGGGAAAAAATTATATCTATTTTGTTAGATCATTTGGTTTACAAATCAGCCTCTGAAGATTTAGGTTGTTTGTGCTTTATTCCCCAGCTGTTGGGCTTGGTGTCAGAGGAGTTGCTTCTGTTATGGTCTGGTGATGATACTTGATCGAATGAGAGCGCACGTCTCACCACTGAGTCAGAATAACGGCAGGCGTCACAGGGAAGTTCACATATGGTGTGAAGGGTTGATCGTTGATAAGAGCTCACTGGCGCACAGTGGATCAGGGCATGCTGGTTGCAGGTTTCGTAGTCAGTGTTGCAATGTTTTATCAATTTGCAGTTATAGTCTTAGCCCCAGATTTGTATAGCCTTTGATAAGAAGGCCCCAGCTCGTGGTTGGGTGGGGTGAGTAACCAGACAGCTGCTCATGTATACCAACGAGGGTTTTGTCGATGCAAATTTGGAGAGCCCTTTTAAAACTTTAGCCCTAAGTGTCTACTTTGAGCTTCAGTGTGATATGTGAGACGAGACCACTTAACCAGCAAGTTTACCTCTAATTTTAGCTTCACCTGAATTAAAGCTGGCGTGACACCATATACTGCTACAGACATCTAGCAACTTTAATGTGCAGAGAGAAGGAACCTGAAATTAGATGCCGTCCAAGGGAAGAAGCACCAGAAAGTCACCGACGGTTTTGTGTTGTTTTCAGAATTTCAGGAAATCTCTGATGAATATTAGGGTAAAAGAGATAAATTTTCTTCTTCATAGGAACACATTTTTAATGCCATTTATTTCGTACCTTGGCAGCCTAAGACAATCAGCCTACATACAAAGGAAGCCAAACAAAACAAAACAAGCTGTTTGGGGAATGGGTTTTCCAACCAATCCCTCTCCAGTGAGCCAGGGTCCTCAGTAGAAAAGGATGCTTTATGTCTCCTGCTTACTCCTCGAAGGTGTGAGCGTTGGGCTGTGTTCTATCAAGTGAGACAGCCGAACAGTCATTGTACCATTTCGTTCTGGACATGTGGCTAGCTCAGGCAGATGAGCATTGTTCTTTGTGCGAGGGGACAAGGAACGTGAGCTTCCCAGCTTCTCTCTTACATAATCCACATGACCGCTCCAGATACTAGCTCAGCTATTCTGCTCCTGAAAGACCACATCCCTAACGTCATCTGTTGTGCTCACAGCAATGTTCACACCCAAGTGCCACTCAAGTGAATTAAGCCTACTTGTTCTCCTTGGCTGTAGCTGATACAGGATGATGACAGAGGAAAAAAGGGAACAGTTACCCTTAGGATAAAAGGCACAAAAAAACAAAATAGAAAAATCGCCCATGAGTGAGGGCTGCCTCCGCAGGAATCTCTATGTCAATTAATTAAACAAATATTTATTTTGTGCTGGGAAGTGTTGTAGGATTTAAAGACCCAAAGATGTTAGGGGGCTGTCTTTACCTTCAAGGGATGGGCAGAGAGACAGATTGAGATATGCAGATGAATGAAAGTGTATGTACACTGTCATACAAGTCCTCGTTTATGGGGGCGGGGACATTCTCAGGAGTGTATCAGCTCCCTTGCTGGGGATGTCAGGAACAGCTTTAAAAAAGGCAGAAGAAAACTATTGGGGGTAAACATCACCAAAAATATAGTACAAAGCAGTATAGGGTAAGTAAGAATGAGGGAACCAAATATCTACTTAATAGGCACTTGGAGAAGGGAGAATTCACTCTTGTTTAGAGTGGAAAGGGAAGATATGTCAGAAAGAGTTGAGTAAAATTTCTTGTGGGGTTTGAAGGTGAAAAGTTGTAAAACCTGACCTGTTCTAACACTGCCTTAGTCCCACTCATGTGTGCAATCTCTGAGGGGCCGGCCCGGGGGCTCCAAAATACTTGGGGCAACAAGGAGTCGTAAGCTTCTCTGTGACTCTGAAGATGAAAGATTGGGCTAAATCAGCCCAATTGGACTTGTAATTACCATGTCATTTCCATGTTAGACAGAATTTTAGTACTGTTGGTTGTTTTTTTGTGTTGTTTTGGTTTTTTGTTTGTTTTTTAAACAGCAACATACTTGAACAGAAATACATACAGAACTACCTTCTTCTCCACTGCAACATAGCTCCCTATGAAACAGCAAGAGGTAAGCCGCATAACAGCCCACACTGCGGTGCTAGACAAGATGACATGTGAAGTTTATTTCCTCTCAACAAAAATTCAGGGAGGAAATCTCAGTTTGCATTTTGAAATAGATTCTCTAGCTCTTAGACTCTTCCCAAGAAATGTCTGAGCAAATATCCTTGGATTCCTTAATGAATGACTTCCCTTCTGAGCATCTGGTAGCCTAGTATTACCACTGTGTAAAGGAAGGGCTCTTGGTTGGGCAGACGGCGTGATCGTCATGATCACTGATGAACTAGCTTTTAGTTTGACATGAGAGGAAGAATGGGTTTGTCAGATTTCTTCAAAGATATCACCTTCCAACTGAAGAAATGCTTCATGCTTAGCCAACCACCAACCCATGTGTGTAAGCCCCAAATAGGAATATCTGAATGTAGGTGTGTGTCTCTTCTGGAGGTGTGTACCTTTCTGTGGACACAAAAACAAAAACCAAAGATCTCTAAATGGGTTGATGAATTTAAAAAAAAAAAAAGCCTAAATCAGTCTATGGCATTTTTATCAATGTCTCCTTTTCAATCTTCAAATAATTCTTTGATATGCAACAGTGCAAGCTTTGTAGGAAATTTTGTTGGAGTGGTGGAAAGACCCCATAATTTTATTGATTTTTATTTATTTACTTATTAAATATTTATTTCTTTATTTATTTGAGTGAGAGTGGGAACAGGGTAAAGGGCAGAAGGAGAAGCTGACTCCCTACTGAGCAGGGAGCCTGATGTGGGACCTGATCCCAAGACCCTGGTATCATCACCTGAGCTGAAGGCAGACACTTACCTGACTGAGGCACCCAGGTACCTGACCCCAGAGTTTTAAAGGATGGATCCCTGGTTCCTTGGCTGTGCCTTGATTTATCTCTGAGATTCTTCATTCTGAAGGACTTTGTTTTCTTCCTTCCTTTTTTTTTTTTTTTTTTTTTTTTTTTTTTTTTTTTTTTTTTTTTTTTTTTTTTTTTTTTTTTTTTTTTTTTTTTTTTTTTTAGAGAGAGAGAGAGAAGGGGGAGAGAGAGAATCTTAAGCAGGCTTCATGCCCAACATGGGGCTTGATCTCACAACCCTGGAATCATGACCTGCGCTGAAATCAAGAGTAAGATGCTTAACCGACTGCACCACCCAGGCTCCTGTTTTCTCCTTTTTTGAATGGAGTGACTTAAATTAGTGATCTATACAAATCCTTCACATTCAATATTCTATGATCCTGGATTCTATGAATAAACCAGAGTGATCTTAGTTTCAGAAATCTGTTGTTAGGAACATTTGCGTCATTTGGTTCCTACAGTGCCTAATTCAGCTGGCTACCAGAACCCAGCTCTCTGTCATGTCTGACTGATGTGCAGGGTGACAGCACTGCCTGGATTTGGAAGCTGAGTCAACCAGAACACAGATGGGAGGGGAGGATTTATAGAAGGTCATATTTGTCACATGAGTAACAAAACCTGTTCCAGAAGAAAGCCATCTTTCTCCTGCAGCTTCTAGCTGCCTAGGAAGGGCTTGGGCCCCACTAGAGCTTCTATTATCTGATTCTGTCTTAGGATGGCAGAGGAATTAATAGGTGATTATGACCCCTTAATAATTTGGGGTAGCTTTGTTGTGTTGCGGTAGGGAGCTATGGCTACAGGTTGAGTTAGGACCTTTCATCTGGGGTCTTATGGGCAGCCAGTTTATGAGATTCATTCCATCCATCCTCTGCTAAATTTCATATGTATCTGACTAGGTATATCAGTAATTGTTTTCAATTCTAATGCATTGATCCCTTACTATTATATGCTAGGTAGTATGGAAAACATGGAGATGGTCCTTTTCTTCAAAAAGAAAGAAAGAAAGAAAGAAAGAAAGAAAGAAAGAAAGAAAGAAAGAAAGAAAGAAAGAAAGAAAGAAAGAATCAAATGAGGGAGGCTCAGTATATTGTAAGCATTTTTAATTATTACTGAATAACATAACTCTCATTTTTATTTTACAAAATAAATGCTCATTATATTATTTATGTGGTAAAAAAAAATGCCTAAAACACCATGACAATGTTTGGATTTTTATTCGTGAGTGATGTTAAATTTTGCAATGGGAAATGGCTAGTTATGTTCAGAAACTTACTCTATGTCCCGCCTAATGGATAGAATCTCAAGTGACCCATGAAAAATATTTTCAAGTTAGAAGTACTTTTTCATTTGATAGAGAAATGGCTAATTTAATTTTGCCAAGGTGAAACATGCAGGACAAATTATAATAGACCATTTTACTTCTGAAGAAATTTTAATTATTTGGCTTACATGGTGCCCTATCATGGAAAATGTTTTCACCCTACAGCTTTTTAGTTCGGGTTCATTTTAAAGTCAGAGCATGCGGGTCCTGGTCTTTTTGATACTGATATTTCAATTAAGGCTTAGGATGTGGACAAGGATGAGAAACTAGAGGTATAATTTCCTGACTTGTACATATAGATTAATACTTGAACCTGACTCCACAGTTCAAAGAATATTATGGGAGAATAAAACTCTATGCCCTATAATATAGCATGAAAGAGGTTGTTTCCCAGGTAGCTTGGATGACCCAATGACTGTGCTTACAAGGCTTTCTAATCCTTTGATTCTCTTTATGTTCTAAATTTATTTTTGTCTAAAAAATCTATTTTATTGTGTTATGTTAGTCACCATAAAATACGTCATTAATTTCTGATGTAGTGTTCCAGGATTCCTTGTTTATGTACAACACCCAGTGCTCCATGCAATAAGTGCCCTCCTTAATACCCACCACCAGGCTCACCATCCCCTCACCCGCAGTTTGTTTCTCAGAGTCCACAGTCTCTCATGCCTCGTCTCCTCCTCCAATTTCCCCCAATTCACTTTTCCTTTCTTCTCCCACTGTCCTCCATGTTATTCCTTATGCTCCACAAGTAAATGAAACCATATGATAATTCACTTTCCCTGCTTGATGTATTTCACTCAGCATAATCTTCTCAGTCCATTCCATGTTGATGCAAATGTTGGGTATTCATCCTTTTTGATGGCTGAGTAATAATCCATTGTAATATGGACACTATCTTCTTTATCCATTCATCTTTTGGAGGGCATCTCGGGTAGGGAAGAAATTTCTGGTGTCCCATTCTTACTTTAAATGCATCTGAAGCATCTGAAGATATGTATGAGATAGACACAATCACCTAAGATGTTTGAGCAATTTCTACTTAGAATGATTTATGCTTTAGAGTTGCCGTATGTAAAAATCTGGTCACTTTCATGAGGTTCAAAGAAGTACTTGTTTATAGGGACTATGGTTCAGGAGCCTGCTAACTTCTGTGGCCTGAAAACTGTATTTCTGGCAATTTTTTTAAAAGATTTTATTTATTTATTTGACAGAGAGAAACACAGCCAGAGAGGGAACACAAGTAGGGAGAGTGAGAGAGGGAGGAGCAGTCTTCCTATGGAATAGGAAGCCTCATGTGGGGCTCGAGCCTCAGGAATCTGGGGTCATGACCTGAGCCAAGGGCAGATGCTTAATGACTTAGCCACCCAGGCACCCCAAGGTTGCTTTTTCTGTGGGGTAAGAGAAACCTGAGATTTAAACATAATTTTCTCACTGCTATTTTTTACCCTCCCTCTCTCCCTCCCTTCCTTCCTTTTTTCCCTCCCATCTTCCCTCCCTCCCTCCCTCTTTCTCTCTCTTTCTCTGCTTTCCTTTCTCTTTCTTTTTCCAAAATACCACATTGAAATCTTTTTTTCTCTTTGATTACATAAATCTAACAGGTATAGAATAATACTTGGGTAGATAGTGATTCAGAAAATTTTACCATCAACTTTGCCTTATTTATAAAGGTGCACTGAGCCTTCTCCTGGCTCCCTGGGGAGGATGTTGCCCCCCCCCCCACAAGAATTTGTGGCTATTGAGAAGCTCCATGTAGAGGCCTAGCTGGCAAAGGGTCACCTGTTCCAACTCCCAGGAGTGTTGTCATGGAAGGAAGGGACATTCTAGCACCTTCCCATTATACAACATTTCCATTGTAGAAACTGTGTTCTGGGGAAGATTAAATGAAAAAAAGAATAAGACTCAATAGATAAAAAATATTTGCTGAATACTGGATTAAATAAAGTTGATAAGTACCCACTTAAGTTAGGACTTCTCACAGTCGTTAATATGCTAATTCTCGTTATGAATATCCTGGTGAGAGGCTATTATGGGAAAGATCTTCTAAATGTAGTAGACCAGGAGCCCTCTTTCTGGTAAACATCTGTTAAAGGTTGTAAAAGACTCAAATTTTTTGGGTTTGTCTAAACACTCGTCTTAGCCACCACCAACGTTCCTGCCTCCACTTGGAGGCAGGTGTGCGAGAAGGATGCAGAGAGTTCTAGTGGCTTGTGGGTGGACACACCTCTCTTCAGTGGAGACTTCTGAAAGCTGAGCTCCTGTGCCTGCAGCTTCCTCCACATCCTCCGCTCCCTCTGTCCAGTCTCTGTTGGCATGGAAAGTCAGAAACTTCACCATGACTCAACTTCTCACTCGACACGAGCCTTCCGTCTTTAGGCTCATGTTAACACTCCATGAAAATGGAGGCAGCATCTACTTGGCCCCTGTCGTCCCTTCCCTGTTATAATCTGTCTTCATCTCATCTTTCATTTTCATCCCAGGCCCTGAAAACTTGTTGCTACGGACATTTTTAATGACTTAAAGAAAAAAAAAGAGGGGGGTATTTTATCTGAATTCAGAAAAACAGTTGTTATTGATGTTTTTTTTCTCCCTGAAAAACATGATTTTGAAAGTGTTCCCTTTTTCTTTTTTTAAGAAAATATTTATTTGGGGGCACCTGGGTGGCTCAGTTGGTTAAGCAACTGCCTTCGGCTCAGGTCATGATCCTGGAGACCTGGGATCGAGCCCCGCATCGGGCTCCCTGCTCGGCGGGAAGCCTGCTTCTCCCTCTCTCACTCCCCCTGCTTGTGTTCCCTCTCTGGCTGTGTTTCTCTCTGTCAAATAAATAAATAAAATTAAAAAAAAAAAGAAAATATTTATTTGTTTATTTTAGAGAGGAGAGAGAGAATGAGAGAGTGGGGGGAGGAGAGAGGGAAGGGAAAGAGAATCTGAAGCAGACTCCCTGCTGAATGTGGAGCCCGTCGCTGGGCTTGATCCCACAGACCTGAGATCATGACCAGAGCAGAAACCAAGAGTATGAGGTCCAACAGACTGAGGCACCCAGGTGTCCCGAAAGTGTTCCCTTTTCTTTTGAAGCCAGATCAGGAAACACAGAGCAGTGAATACGAGCACACGTACAGCGTCTTACCCGTGACCATGGATGTGCAGCGAGGTAGGGACAGGAATGGCCTCCTCTTTCCCTCCCCTTCCCTCCAGATACAGGCGTTCAGTGGCAGTGAGTGTCTGCTCTGACTTCTGGATTCTGCCCCTAACCAGCTCTATAGCCCGGTGGAAGGTCAGCTCTCTGAGCTTAGCTTCTTCACCCCAAAATAAGGGTACTTGCACTTCCCTCCTGACGTCCTGGCGTCCTGGGAAAGAATAGATGAGAAAAACACCTGGACAGACACACAACAGGTGGCGTTTTTGCCTCGCATCCCTGTTCTTCCTGCCTTGTCCACCTTGCACACAACTGGGTCCAGCAGAGGCCGTGGCTTGTTAGCGAAGCAATTTCATAGGGTTCAAGGGAAGCGCAGAGCCGCTGAATCCTGGGAATGCAGCCGATTTCCAGCTGCGTGGTCTGAGGGGTCCTTCTGGGCAGGGGCTCTGCAGAGGTGTAACCAGCCAGACCAGAACGTGGCACTCAGGACACAGAGCTGTGGCACTAATGCCCCCAGGCACCTGTGAGGAATGCTAGGATGCTAGGAGGTCGTCCAGGTGCCCTGACTGTGGACTAACCGTCAGAGGACATCAGGCCATTCATTCCACTGTCTGCTGGGAGGCGTTCGTGTATCAAGCTGTCCATTCATTGCAAAAATGGCAAGCAGCCGCCAGTTGTAAATGTACACACAGATCAGATGAATCCGAGACCAGCCAGAGGACTTCCTCCTCCCAGTGGCCATAAGGGGATATATTTGTCACTTCTTAAGTAGGACATTTCAAACTGTCCAAGGTTTAATGGAAGGTGATAGCCATGATCTGTCAAACTAACACAGGCAAAATAATATATACCAGCTTTTCCACCAAAAGGTTTCATTTTCTCCTTCCCTTCGCGCCCTCCCACTCTCCCTTCTTCCTTCCCTTCTTTCCATCCTTTCTCTCTGCTGTCTGTTTCTCTCTCTTATGCATTTCTCTTCCTCCCTCTCTCTTAGCACATAAAGACGTCATTTAAAAACTCTTCTGTCTGGCAACATTTGGAAAGGAATATTCTTTTACCTGTAGTCGTTACTTACTAAGCATCACAAGGCAAGCAACACTTTTCCTGTGAGCAAAAGAAAGTGGGTAATCTTTTGGAAACCGTCAACTTTTTTGAAAGTAATAATTTTCATTTCTGTGTGCTTCTGTGTAGTTTATAAGACATTCCCATGTGCCTAATCTCATTCAATCCTCCTAGATTTGGTCATCATCTCCACAGTACAGATGAGAAAAGATCTAGGGATTTAGGAGGGCTGAATGAAGTAATTTATATGAAGAGTCTCAGCAAGAGGTTGGAACGTGGTAGGTGGCCCTGGATTTCCTTGTCTTTTTTCAGGTGATATGTCTAGTCTCCATCGGCAATCCTTTTTACTCCTCAAAACGGACCCTTTCCATTTAAGCCACGGCCCCTAGGACAGAACAGTGGGCGGAGCTGTACATTTCTGGACTAGGAGGGACGGGAGGTTGGCTATATGATCATTTTTCCATTTCCCTGCATCTGATGTCGGAAAGCATTTCTTTGTATAGAGAGGGCGAGAAGCCCTATAACATGGCAGTCTGGTAGGACAAAGAAAATGTACTCTTCTCTTCTGCTTTTGATTTGTTTGTAAACTTCAAATCCCAGAACACACATCTGGAGAAAAGAATCTTTTTTTTTTTTCAATTTGCTTTTTTTGCTCCCCTCCTATTCACTTATGTTAGGTGAACCGCCGTGCCAAAAAACATAATAAACTACCCTGCCCTGGAGGGCCCTGAATTTGAGGCACACTGGGGGCTATGAGAGCCACACACAAATAAGCGACAAGCAGCGGCTCAGAAGAGTGAACGCCAAGTGGTCATTTTGTTGGAAAGCCTCACAGAACAGATGGGCTTTTATGAGTTTTCCAAAGTTTGTCATTATAAATCTAAACTGTTGTTCTGAGGATTCTTTCCTTCTATATACATTTTAATATCTCTCTTTGTATTTGGTGCTTATGAAGTGCAAGGGACCAGCCAGACAGTCCCTGCCCTTAGAATGGGGCATGTCAAGGCTGTATAACTTTCCCTCATTAGGCTCCCCTAGAAATCCTCACTCTACCTATTCAGGCCTTGTGGCTGAGAAACAGATTTAATAAGACAATCTGAGACCACATCCGAGGTATTGTTCAGGGAAGATCATGCTGCAAAAACACTTTTAACTGCCAGATCTCATAATATGCCCCATGTTTCTTTTTTGCTCACACAGGCTAAGGGAGGTTGTGGGGGTACAGGAAGGGGGAGGCACAGGGGCTCTCCTCCATGTGGTCACTCAGGATCCAGGCTGACACAGGCACCAACATTGTTACATGACGTTTGTGAGGGCAAGAAAAGGAAGCATCTTGGGGCGCCTGGGTGGCTCAGTTGGTTAAGCGACTGCCTTCGGCTCAGGTCATGATCCCGGAGACCTGGGATCAAGCCCCACATCAGGCTCCCTGCTCTCTCCCTCCCCCTGCTTGTGTTCCCTCTCTGGCTGTGTTTCTCTCTGTCAAATAAATAAAATCTTTTAAAAAAAAAAAAAAAAAAAAGAAAGAAAAGAAAAGGAAGCACCCGAAGAAGCACAAAGAGGATTTTCATTACCATCGCTCAGAAATGACACATGTCATTCCTTCCCACATTTCATTCACCAGAACTGGTGACATGGCCTTGCCTACCTGCAAAGGGATTGGGAAGTATGGTTTTCCATAAGCCAGGGAGGAGGAATAGGAAATGGAATTTCATGAATGGAGAACTTCTGCTCAGCCTTATTCGATGTTTGCCGAAATATATAATTCAACATTATTGGGAATTTTATTGTGGGTGTATGGTGTATATGTTCTTCAAAGAAGAACAAAAATACATGTAATAAGAGCAATCAGGTCATAAAAATATTTATCTTTGTCTTTAATTAAAATATATATTTTTAAAAGATTTTTATTTATTTATTTGACAGAGAGAAACACAGCGAGAGAGGGAACACAAGCAGGGGGAGTGAGAGAGGGAGAAGCAGGCTTCCCGCCGAGCAGGGAGCCCGATGTGGGACTCGACCCCGGGTCTCTGGGATCATGACCTGAGCCGAAGGCAGTCGCTCAACCAACTGAGCCACCCAGGCGCTCCTAAAATATTTTTTATATATAAACTAAAATGTCTACAAGAGGGTGACCTTTTAATGGTTATTTTCCTAAATAAAACCACCTTACATTAATTATGTAAACATACATTAATATTGAGCCAGAAAAGACTCAAAAATTTCCTGGGTGGGTAAGACAGGCCAAGGCGGCATGAATTAGATATGTCTTTGGTATGAGGGCTCTAGACATTTCAAAATTTAATGTGATGGAATTCGAAATAGGAATTTTTGACACTTCCTTTGCTGCTTCAGGCTGAGAATGGTACTTAATAGTTTTTTATGCATATTTTAATCTACTTTTAAATATAAAGAAATTAAAGGCAAAGTCTAAACATCGGAAGGTGAAAAGGAAATCACTCACGCTTTTTTGGCAGCATTATAAATCAGTACAGTCCTTTGGGAAAACAATCCAGCAAAATGTAGCAAGAGCTTTGCAAGTATAGTATTGCTACCAATATGTCAGGAGTCATAAAAATGCTTATAAACTCACTAATCCCACCTCTGGGAACCTAACTCAAAAAACAGTTATCCCCGATCAATCATCTCAGGTAACATTCATGAAAGGCAATGTGGTTGGCTGCCACTTCAAAAAACTACTTTGATAAAGGTCATGATTTGATTAAAATTAATGAAGGAGGAATAAAGATCATATAGCGTTCATTATATAGATCATTCTCAAAATTACGTGAGTAAATGTTCTAAAGAGTATCTATTAACCTAAATAAACTAAGTTATTTGTCATAAATCCCTGATTTTTCCATTTTTCTTCAAGATCACTGTTGACTTTGTGAGCTCCTCTGGCAGATCCCCCCAGAAGTTTTCTATTCTACAGACCGTCTCTCCAGTTTTTAAATAAACACTTATAGCATGGAAGTCTAATTTTTATATCTTAAGTATTTGCAAAATACTTAAGTAACCAGGTGGCTTTAAAAAGTATTCATGCTTCATACTAGCACATTTTTCTAGGACTGGTTTCCCATCCATATATTGAATTTTTTTTTACTTGAAACCAAGATTTATTAAAATACCCTTAGCATATTTACAGTTGGAAGCCTTGAATGTAGTTCTCTGCAAATTCCAAAAATAGAGTTCTATCTCTTTTAAAAAATTAGCAGTGATAACAGAATAGGATAAATATTCTCTATTGCACACATAGAACTCTTTGAATAGACAATCTACATTTTCTAACAAATTTATCTTATGTACAAAAGTATGCTTGATGTGATGACCAAGTAGTGTCAAGGAGGAAAACATATGATATATGAACTTTTTTTATTTCATGTTATATCCATAATCAATTCATAGGAGGAATCATCTTGTTTTTCCTATTTGATTTTTTTAGGGGATTGGTTTGAATGAATTATTTGTAGAAAGAATGCCAGTCTTACACTTTTGTTCATTCCTACACTGCACTTTATAAGAAATCACTATTTTATGATTTAGACAAAAAAAATCACCTTTTGATTTCATAATCAGTTCATAGGAGAAATTATTTCAAAGAAATGAAAGCATCACCCAAATATATATAAACAAAATAATAAATGATCCACTATATGGAATGTTATTCAATTTAAGATAATTGTTATGAAGTCTGTGAATTACCCCATTATAGTGTAATGTAGGTTTTTTCCCCTAATTTAGGAAGGGCAGAGGGAGAGGCAGAGAATCTCAAGTAGGCTTCATGCCCAGCATGGAGACCAACGTGGGGCTTGATCTCACAACCCTGAGATTATGACCTTAACGCTTAACAACTAAGCCACCTAGGTACCCCTTTAGAAAATAAAATAATAGCCACTTTCTGTTGCCATCTGTTCTGTGCCAACCATGCTGCCCCCTTCCCCCCCCCAACACACACTCCAACCCTAATGTCAGACATTGATCTTAGAAGAAATTCCCCACTGGACTGATAGGTTGGAGGTGAATGTACCTAGGTTTCGGGCAGTGTCTCTCCCTCCCTCCTGAGCTTCCCTGAGCCACTCTCCATGAAAGTCTCCCTGGGTTCCAAATAGCTCAGGTACATAATGAATGTGGTGTAGGGGAGGACCACAGCTGCTTGGACCCTTTTCATGGCCCCCAAGCCCAACCATTATTCTGAAGCTCCAGTCCTGAGAGACCTTGATGAATGACTAGCCTAGCAGCTGAGCAGTGGCTGACTGTGCTGGCTCCTCTAGGAGGCATGGGACTCAGTTTGCTTTTTTTTGTGTCTGAAGGAAGACTAGGTTTAGACAGGAGCTTCATTAGTGCAAGATGGTTGCAGTAGTAGAGTTAGGAGGCTAACCCCAAGCTGTTTGTTTTGTTGTTTGGTTGGTTTTTTTTATTAAGATATTACTTTTTTCAACTTTATTGAAAAAGGATTAACACAACTTGTATATATTTAGGTTGTACCACATGATTTTTAAAATCATACAATGTAATGATTTAATACATGAATACGTGAAATTAACACAATCGAGGTAATAAACACATCCATCACCTCACATAGTTATCATTTAGGTGTGTGTGTGTGTGTGTGTGTGTGCTGAGAAGACTGGAAAATCTATTTTCCTAGTTGATTTCAAGTCTATAGTATAGTATTATTAACTACAATCACCATGTTGTCCGTTAGCTGCCCAGAACACATTCATCTTGTAACTGAAAGTTTGTACCCTTTGACCCACATCTCTCCATTTCCCTCCTACACCCCAAGCTCCTGGCTGTTGTACTCTGGTTTTATGAGTTTGGCTTCTTTAGAGTCAACATATAATAAGTGAGATCATACAATATTTGTCTTTCTGCCTCATAATCCAAGCTTTTTGACTAATTTGTGATGTCAGCACACACACCAAAATTGAATTTTCAACACAAAAATGGACTGCAAGCTAAGTGATTGCAACCATACACACTCACAAAAAGTCTGCATAGCTTTCTTCTCGAAGTGTCCATGGATCTTTTTAGTTTCTCTGGATGTGGTTTTGAAGAGATCCTATGAAGCTCCTCTGCAAAACTTTGTATGTATGGGCTTGTTTCAGTGGATTTTCAAAAGCATCTGTGATAAAAAACATTCTCACCAATGTCTAAGAACCATGCCTAATCATGTCCTAACCCTCAAGTAAGGTTCATTTCATTCACGAAGAGCTATGTAAATACCAATGCCTGATTGTGATCCCATTTTTTTTTAAAGATTTTATTTATGTATTTGACAGAGAGAAACACAGCTAGAGAGGGAGCACAAGCAGGGGGAATGAGAGAGGGAGAAGCAGGCTTCCCGCCAAGCAGGAAGCCCAATGCGGGGCTAAGTCCCAGGATTCCAGAATCATGACCTGAGCCGAAGGCAATGCTTGATGACTGAGCCACCCAGGTGCCCCTGTGATCCCATTTTTAATGAAGATTTAATCACCTGAGTTGCACGCAGCCCCTCCCAAGACACCTAAGGATTTCTAACTTGAGAGCTAAAATGAAAGTTCACACCGGATGTTTCTGTTAAGCCCAGGCATCCTGATGGTTTCTTTTAACAATGAGGAGGACATTGAACCTTAATACGTGTCACAAATTTATATAGTTCTCAAATTATATGCCTAAATAATTTAACTCAGATTTATCACGAGATATATAAAAATATTGACATTTCTTTTGATAGTTTCCCCAGAAAGAAAATATCCTTGTTTCCTTCACATTCTCCTTTAATCCTAGAACTACCACAAACTGCATCAAGAATGTCTCATTTAGATGACTTACTTGGCGCTTTGTACCTTCCTATGAAGCAAGCCCCTTGTGATCCCATCTCTTGATAACTTATATTTCCATGAAACCTCTGGTGTTTCAGAGGTTTCTCCCTTCTGCTGAAGGGAGAAAATCCACCCAGTTAATTACTTTCCCATTAGAAAAGAGAGAGTGACAAGTATTGCTTTGAACCAAGAAGTCACAGAACCATTAGTATAATCAGAATGTGGGGAAAACAGCGGGTCGTATGTATGAATCACATGATGTAGGTTCTCAAAGAAGGAATCGTATTTTATTTCTTTTGGAAAGCTGGTGCTTAGGTAAGTGCCGGACTCCTAGAAAGCGTTCAATACTTGTTGGTTGAACAGATGAATGAATGTTTGCCCCAGCGATTCATATGTACGGCTTTGACGACCAGGGATGTGAAGGGTATCAGATCCAGCAAGGTAGTCAGAATCAGTTCAGGTATGTTTTCATTATTTTAGATTCTTATTTATTCATTGCTCTTCCTAAAAATAAAATACTGCCATCCATATTAATCTTGTGATTTTAGATGCCATAAAAATTGATGATTTGCAGGTAGTTCTAGGCAAACAGTTTAATTTTTGATGGATCAAAAATCAACATACATAATGCAGTGGGAGGTCCCCATTTCTTCCCCAAAAGCCAAGTGAAAAAGAAGAAATAAAGCAATTTGTGTGTATTTTTGGTGTTTGTGCATGTGTGCACTCTCTTTCAAACACCGTGTTGAGTGTTTTACAAACATAACTCATTTAATGTTCTCCACGACACTTTGAGGTAGTTACTGTCCTGACTCTCATTTTACAGTTTTTTACAGAAACTTGAGACTGAGATTACTTAAGTAACTTAAAGAAAACCAGTGGTAGACCTGAGTTTTTAAACCAAACAAGCTGATTATAGTGCCCAAGCCTTCATTTACTCTACAATATTCTCTCTCTCATTTGAAAAGATTTATTTATTTATTTTAGAGAGAGGGAGAAAAAGTATGAGCTGGAGGGACAGAGATGGAGGGAGAGAGAATCTCAAGCAGATTCCCTGCTGAGCACAGAGCCCACACCAGGGCTGAATCTCATGACCCTGAGATCATGACCTGAGACGAAATCAAGAGTTGGACACTTAACCTGCTGAGCTATCCAAGGCACCCCTATATTTTCTTTGTTTTAGGAGAATAATACTTTCATCGGCTCTTTGGCTAGGAGATTGTAATTTTCATATTGTATGGCAAGGATGAGAATGAAATAAAAATCAAAGAGAAAACAAAAATTGTAAAAGTGAATTTCACTGTGGCTCACTGAACCCACAAATAGTTTTTTACAAACATGGCTGCTGGAATTGATCTTCTAGAAATAGATAATCTTTTTTTATTTGAATCCTTAAAAACTCTGAATGTTCTAGTATTTCTGTGCTTTAATTAGCAGCTGTTTCCAAGTGTGATAGGTGATTCATGCTAGTCTTAATATTGTATATAATTGGATCTCTAAGGCAAATTTATCTGTCAGAATAAAATTGATCTGCAAGTAGTTCCCTCTAGCTAATACCTAAATTAGTTTCGCCTGGACTCTGCCCTCCAATTCCTTCAGAATTATACTCAAGGAAGGAAAACTAACAGCTGGTGTAGGAAGCAGTGATTTTATCCAAAAGATTCTAAGGTGAGTCCAAACTGAGTAGGAATAGAACAAGGAAACTAAACATGTTTTATAGGCCAACTTTGGGAAACTCAAGCTTACAACCCATCATATTTGAAAATATGTAGATTCCATTATTTTAAATGAGTATTTCAGCACTACTGATCAAGACTCTTAAATCAGTGAGCAGTAGAAAGCTGTGATGAGTTGGGGATTTGGGTTTCCATTGTAAATTTCTTACTGTGTAAACACAGACTCTCTATATGTCTGTTTTCCCTGTTTTCCCAGCTCCAAGAGAGTGTCCAAATCTACTTCTAAATCTCACTGGGCTGAATATGCAGTGGCTTCTCATTAAATAGATAATGAAGCACTCTTATTCAGAGGTGGAGTCAATAGAGGCTTTTCGGTGTGGGTTGAGGGAGACTTCCTGTTCCCAAGTTTTGCTCCCAGGAGTCCCCTGCTTCGATAGGGCAGTGCCTCATGTGCTATAGACAATTGGTCGCCTATGCTTCATGGCTTGTCCTCTCACCGCAGCCATCATCTGTATTACAACACTTATTACATTGTCCTTATCACTTATATCTTTTCTGTTAAGACATGAATTCTCTTAAATTCTTTTTTTTTTTTTTAACATCTAATCCCAGGAACGAATGGTCATCTGAAGAGTTGAGAATTCTACTGTCATCTTTTAATGGAATGAATCCTAGTTGCCTAGGATTCCAGTTGTAATGTCAGTAACACACTGGGTTTTGCCTGGGGTCTCTCTAATTATCAGTTTCTTCTTCTGTCTGATGTGAGAAGTCGGCCTCATTTGCTTTGTCCTAAATATGTTCTGAAGTATGCTCTGCAAATAAAATGGTTTTACCCTCAAACAAATTAAAAGAAATACTCAAATATCTCTCTTAGATATCAGGGTTATATGGGAAAGTCTCCAGAAATTCTTAAGTTAAAAATAATACAGATATGAATTATATTTTTACGCATTATTTCTCTACCTTTTTAGAGGATGAAACTCTGTTTAAAGAAAATGTGTTGAGGGGGTGCCTGAGTGGCTCAGTTGATTAAGCATCCCACTCTTGGTTTAGGCATTTCAGATTTCAGAGCACCAGAAGTTGACCTAAGAATTAGAAGTTATTAGAAACTTTCTTCCTGGGGCACCTGGATGGTGCAGTTGGTTAAGCACCCAACTCTTGATTTCAGCTCAGGTCATGATCTCAGGGTCATGAGATTAAGCTCCACATTGGGCTCTATGCTCAGTGAGGAGTCTTCTCGAGATTCCCCCTCCCTCTCTCTCTGCCCCTCCGGCTCGTGCTATCTCTAAAATAGGTAAATAAATCTTACCCCCTCCCCCCAAAAAAGAAAGAAAAAAGCAAAAGAAAATGTGTTAGTATCTTGTAATACTAGGATTCCAAGGGAGAAAGTTAGAAGCAGTCAATCTGCAAAATCCCTCCCAATGCAAAGCCTTTCAGGATTATTATTACTGTGTAATATCCAATCAAAATACAGGTAATATGTTAACCTAATGCCAACTATTAACCTTATGATTATTTTCATCTAAAGAAACAGTTATCCAGTATATAATACATTAGAGCTTATAGATATGGAGATGAAATTAGTAAAACTTTAGCTAGAGGAGTTTATGGCACAGAAGACCAAAGTATAAACTGTAAGAACAATAAAGTATTCTGATGAAATTATATATGGAACACAATGGAAACAAAGGCATGTATGGCCAAGTGTGGGAGGAAGTTGGGGGCCTAAGCTGCGACTGACGTCGTTATGAGAAGGTGCCCTTTATAGTGACTTTGAAGGAGAGCTAAGTTTTGTCAAGGACTGGTGGAGAGAACAGATGAACAAAGGCTCGGAAGTCTGACAGCTTGGCTCATTCAGAGGTCACCAGCAACACTTGCCAGACCAGTTTTAATGGAGTTGAGGGGACGGAGGCCTGATTCAATTGAAATGATACGCAAGTGGGGAGGTCAGAAAATAGACGCATTTCAAAAAGACTGCCCATGCAGGGAGTTCGAGGGATAGATGGACAACTACACTCCCTACAGGGAGGATTTCCTGCATGTGAGTTTACCAGAATGTGATCCTCCCTGACCGTGAAATGGAGCAGGAGGCAATGAGGAGGCATCAGAAGAATGCTGGAGGAGAAAAGTTCGGGGTGTTGCAGAAAAGAGATATGTGGGGTGAAGAGCTCATATC
Organism: Spilogale gracilis; assembly: GCA_004023965.1. Lineage (NCBI taxonomy): Eukaryota > Metazoa > Chordata > Mammalia > Carnivora > Mephitidae > Spilogale > Spilogale gracilis. Next base: position 56,778 of record PITA01005815.1, read on the forward strand.
CCTTTAAGTCGGGCAGCTTCAAAGAGGGCTGAGAAAGTGCTGAAGACACAGACACATTTCTCTCTACAACCTGACTGTGATAAAAAACAAAACCGGTGTAACAAATTCTGATCTCTCGCTTTAAATATCCAGAAGGCTTGCTTTATATGATTTAGTATAGAAGGATGACATTTCATTGAGCTACTTCATAAAAATGGGAAATTACCTTTCCTATTTGTCTATGCTTACATATACCTTGAGGGTATCTGGAATGTTTCTGAGGAGGCTGTATAATTTGTTGCTCTGAGCTATATAAATCCAAAGATGAAGCAAAATATAACCAAGCACAGAGGTCTGGCTTGAGTTTAAGAACTATTTTCTAGGGAAAAAAATGTAATTCATAATATGCATTTCCGAGGAGGTAGCATTCCCACCAAAGAGACCTATATTATTGTAAATATCAAGCAATCCCAGTCCTCTGCCTTCTCTTTACAATTTATCCTCCTCAAGTTGATAATAATAATAATATGTTCACTTCTACAGCATCTGAAATCCAAGGATTTCCAAGTGCTTTGTAAATGTGAATCAAATCTTAAGACACCCCTGTGAGGCAGGTGAAAATTGTTACTAATATTTTATAAAGAAAGTAATAGATGAGAGATTTACCAAGTTCACAGTCATATGTTTGTTGGTGCCTGAGATTCTGGGATGAGAATGCGCATGTGTATGAAAATACACACACACGCACACACACACACACACACACACACACACACACACAGTGAGCTCTGAGTTCTGTGAAGCCACTGGATGGAAAGAAGCACGTGTATAAAGATCATTATAATAAAATAGAAGATATGTACAGGACGCAGCCCTGATTCGAGGGAGAAGAATGTCACCTTTGCTTAGGGAAATCAGGAAAAAATTTAAGGGGATAGCATGTTTTTGGTAATCATCAGGAAGGATGATGAGGATTATTTGCAAGACATAGAAGGTGACCAAGATGAAAGTACATTTGTATAAAGGCATGAAGATAAGAAATTGCAGGGTGTATATAAAGAAGTCAAAGGAGTCCTGTGTGGCTACATAGGAGTCACCAGCTCCGACACTCCACAGGCCAGCATGTAGTGTAAATGAAGGAAGTGGTCTGCATGGAGATCTGGTGACCTGTCAGCTGTGTTTCCCATAGAGGGCAGGGCTGCTCATTTCTCTCTGGGTTGTTGCCATGCCATGTGGAATGCCATATATCCTGCTTCAAGATAAGCCAGAGATCAGGATTTGAAGTGAGCTCTCTCTTTTTCTGAATGTAAGTGACTATTTCATTTTGTAAAATTGGCCATGCAGACCAAAAATATCCCCACCACACCTCGAGGTAAATTCAGCCATTGGCAACGACGTTGCCACATCTTCAAATGTCCAAAGAAATGTCCCAGTTTTCACTCTCTTCTTCTGGTTACAAGCAACAGAAATTCAAATCTGATTATAAGCTAGTCTTGGGAGCTGTATCTGGAAGTTTGGAGAATCTGTGGGAAGCCTTGAGAATAAGGCATGAAAACTTAGCAAAACCCAGGGGCGATCAGACAAGTGATACAGTGTTGTTGTCACGGCACAATGTCACCTCCTCTGGCCTCCTGATGGTGTTGCTGCTGTCTGTGAACTGCTAATGCTGGGATCTTGACCTTCCTCTGTGGTGCATCCTTTTCTCAATAGTTTTAGCCTCAGGATGGACTAGATAGAATAATGGTAAAATGCCCAGGTGCAAGCTACTGAATTAGGGAACAAGGAGGATGATATGGCCCATCCAGTTCCAGAGGAGGAGATAGTCTTTCCTCTCACTGAGACTCATGCAATGAGGATGGGTGTTTGGAACTAGATAGCTCAAATATGACAAATGATTACCCAACATGTATTGAGATGATGGTATAGTCACCACTCTAATCTTGGCTCAGAAATATTGCTTCCTATGTGTTCTTGGGTAAGTTGCTTAGCCTCTCTGGTCTCACCTCCTATAAAGCTAAGGGGTTTAGGCCAGAGGGGCTCAAATGTTCCTTTACAGCTTTGTAGTTGAATAGTCTTCATTGTCATTATCATACACATGCAAAAAGTCCAAAAAATGGATATAACTTCTATGGAATCACCATAGTTCAATCATCTAGAAAGTTGCATAGCTGGAAAGATTAGCACATTGCTGTTCTGAAAGCTTCTGGCCCACTAATGCCTTTATACTACAGAGAATTTCAAGAGACAAACTGTTCATTGTAATTTAGCTTAATTTTTATTTTCTTAGTTCCACTGTAATCAGCAAATACACCATAAAGTGTGAAGGAATAGGTGAGAATGCATCTTTAAAGGCAGAAGTTGTCATACTGGATAAAAAATAAGACACAACTCTATACTATTTATAAAAATGCACATAAATATAAATATACAGATAAGTCTGCAATAGAATAATAGGGAAATTTATCATGCAATATGTAAACATTAGAATATGCTGGAGGCTGTTAAAAAGGTAGGAGCACCTGGGTGGCTCAGTTGGTTGAGTCCAACTCTTGATTTCAGCTCAGATCACGATCTCAGCATTGTGGGATCGAGCTCCCATTGGGCTCTATGCTCAGCAGGAAGTTAGCTTCTCTCCTTCTCTCTTTCCCTCTCCCTCTGTCACTGCAGTCTCTCTCTATCTCTAAAATAAATAAATCTTAGAAAAAAATCCAGGTAAAGTAGACTTTTGCAAAGGAGTACATAACCAGGAATAAAGAGGGGAACTTTATAATGACAAAGGAGTCACCTCATGAAGAAGACATAAAATTCCTAAATGCACTTAAAAATGAAGTTAAAAGAATATGAAACAGACCGATAGAATGTAAAGAGAAATCGACAAAGTCACAGAGTTAGAAATATCAGTACTCTTTTCTCAGTGCTTGTGTACAACAGGTGAACAGATCTAAAAGTACATGCAAGACTGAAACAACGCTGCCAGCTAACCTGACCTGTGGACAGTTATAGAACAGTCCCACCAAAACCAGCAGAACATGAATTCTTTTCAAGCACATATGAAACATTCACCAAGAGAGACCATATAGTGGTTGACTAAATTTAACATGGTTGAAATAATCAAATATGTTCTCTTAACACAATAAATTATAAATCAATAATAACTGAAAAAATTCCAAATACTTTATATTCAATAACACTCTTTAAATAATCCATAGGTCAAAGAAGAAATCACAAGGGAAATGGAATCCAATGTTGGTTCTATGGAAGGATCATTCAAATTAATAAAACTCAGAGTAGACTTACCAAGAAAAAAAAGACACACTTTACCCATACTGGAGTTTGAAAGGAGGAAAGTACTATACCTCCTATAGACATTAACATGATAAGGGAATTTTGTTTAAAGATTATCTATTTGGCAGAGCAGAGAGAGAGCTTGAGACAGCATGCACGGGTAGGGGAGGAGGAGCAGAGGGAGAGGGAGAAGCAGACTCCCCACTGAGCAGGGAGCCCAACCAGGGTTTGGTTCCTGGACCTCAAGATCATGCCCTGAGTGAAGGCAGACACTTAACCCACTGAGCCAAGCAGGCACCCCACTAAGAACATATTTTAAGCATATTTATGACAAGTTTTCTTTATGACAACAAGAAACAACAAGTTTTCTTTATTTGTGACAATTTTGAATAGAGAAGTTTCTTGACACTGAAAAATTACCAAAACTGACACATGAAGAAAGAGAAAAAAAAATCTTACTATTCATGTGTCTATTAAGGTAACTGAAGTCATATTTTCAAACATTCCGACAAAGAAAACTCCAGAACCATTTGGCTTTACTCCCAAATTCTATTAAGCATTTTACTAAGAGATGATGGTAATCTAAAGGAAATTCTTTGGGATAATAGGGAAAGAGGGAACAATTGCAAACTCATAAACCTGGGGGTACCCTGAGACTAAAGTCAGAAAAGGAAAAACTCTGGCTTAATAATCTTTATTCACTGTAGAAGTAAAACTCTTAACAAAATATTAGCCAGTTGAATCCAGCGCCATGTAAAGCAGATAAAACACCCTGATCAGGTGGAGTTTGCTTCAGAAATGCAGGATTAATTTAACATTTAAAGTCAGTCACCGCATTAAACCATATTAACAGAATAAAGGATAAAGCCTAGGATTCTCTCAATATATGCAGAAATACTTGACATTATTTGACAGAAATGAATACCAATTCACAACGAACTCTTAGCTAACTAGAAATAGAGAGGAACTGTCTCCACCTGATAAAGGGCATGAGGAGAAACTGTAGCTGACCACATACTTAGTGGAAAAAACTGAGTATGTTTCCCTTAATATCAGAAACAAGGTAAGGGTATCTGCTCTCATCAGTTGTATTAGCATTCTATGAATGGTCCTAACTAGAAACTCAATATGAGTGAGGTAATAAATAAAAAGTGTATGGACTCTAAGAGAAGGATTAAAATTCTCCTTATTCACGGATGTTGCAAGTCATGTACTTGGAAAATCCTAAGGTATCTATAAAAACTGCTAGACTTAGGGAATGTAGCAAGGTTGCAGGACACATGGTCAATATGCAAAAATCACTTGTGGGTGAATAAGCTACAACCAGACTGATCCTCCCACAGAGGACAGTTCTGTATATGGGGCAACGTACAGAAAAACCATCTACCTGAAGGTGCTGGGAAGTAAACAAGACTGGGAAAACTGGAGAAAAGTCAACACTCAGAGGAAAATACAGAGTGAGCTTCCAATTTTTATGGCTTTTAGCCTGATGATAGAGTGTGATCACGAGCATGCCAACAAGCTAAACTGCCAGAGAAAACCAGCAGCCTTTCTGATCTGAAGAACAAGGGGACAGTGTTTAGGGTGAACACAGCCACTCTGACGGGGAAGGGATTGTTCTGAGAAGGAGACAGAGTCTCAGAAGGGAAGACCATTATCTGTGTGTGAAGTTTATCCAGATTTCTGACTAACCCTTGAAACATGTGTGCGTAGGACAGGCTCAAAGTAGCTATGGATAAAAGAATTGAATGGAATGTTAAGCTTTTGCACAACAGCTAAGTTAGTTATCTGCTAAAACAAAACAAAATGAAACAAAAACTATGAGAAAGGATGTAATAAAAATGCTATAACTGAAAAATATGATAGCTAAAATTAAAAAAAAATGGATTGCTGGGCTTAATAACAGAGTAGCAGATGCCAGGAGTCTATGTAAGCGAAGGCACATAAATAGAAACTTTCTCTTGGAAAAACAGGTAAAAAATTGAAAATAAACATAACACAGCCTCAACAACTTTTAGGATAGCCTAAAAACACCAAGCTTACAGTTTTAGGTTCATACAGTGAAGTGCTATTCACCCCTAAAAGGAACAGATTGCTATTACACTGAACAACAGGATGATCTTAAAATTACTTTGCTGAGTAAAAGAAGTCCTACAAAAATGAGTCAAGCTATTTTATTGCATTTGTATGAAATTGTAGAACATCCTAAAGTACTTTACAGTGGGAAAGGATAGGAAAGGAAAGGGGAAGGGAAGGGAAGGGAAAAGAAAAGAAAGAAAGTGGTTGCTTCTCAGGAGCAGGGAGGAACATAACCGCAGAAGGGCCTGAGGGACTGCTGTGGGTCAATGATAATGTTCTGTGTCTTGAGAGCTGTTTTATACAGGTACGTGCATGTGTCAGAACTCACTGCAGGTACACTTAAGATTTGTGTATTTCTTGGAATGTATATATTATACCAAAATAAAAACCATGAAATGCATTGAAATTAGTTAATATATGTGCATGTTAAAGTTTTAAGGGAAAAGTGAAATGGAGTCTGCCCTATTTTTGAGATGCATTCAAAAGTAAGTGGATTAAATGGAGAGAGGAATGAATACGAACTTTGTGATAAATCAAGTACATAAGGAAGTTAGTGGCAAAACTGGTAATAATAGGGGTCACTGTCAAATGCTTGAATATTTCCTTAATGAGTCATAAAAATCTATTGTATTTTACATACTAGCAAGAAATAAATAATAAAATTTGAAAATATGCTACCATTATAATAGCACTAAGATAAAATATTTAGGAATAGATTTAATACTTTTGTGCAAGACCACATTCTGAAAAGTACAAAAAATTGTTGAATGATGGTTAGACCTAAACAAATGGAGTAATGTACGTGAGTCACCAGGGGAATGTAAATTTCAACCACAATGTGTTATTCTGCACCCTAACCAGAAGGGCTAAAAATGAGAAAGACAAGTACTATCAAGTTCTGGGGAGGACAAAGAACAACGGGAACTTTCGTATCTTGTTTGTGGGAATGAAACACTTAACAACTGCTTTTGAAAAATTTGGCGATTTCTTTTAAACTTGGTGATACATGTACCATATCACCTGGTAATTCTACTCCTAAGTATTAACTCAAAATAAATGAACATGTGTATCTACACTAAGAGTAGTTTTATTCATAATAACCTAAAGGTTTAGCTATAACTCAATATCCATTAACAGGTAAATGGGCAAACACATTTTATTTTGTTTATAATACAAGGATACATATTGTTCTATAATAAAATTTGTGCATGTGATAAAAATACAGACAATTGTATTAATAAACATTAATCAAGTTAATTTAATAAAAATTAATAAAAATACACCCAGGAACACGGATAATTCTAAAAAACACAGCAAAACAATAACAACCATAGATGCAGTGTGGAAGAATTCAGGCACAGATTTCAATCAGAAAATTCTAGAACAGAGCAAATTTGCTATGATAGATTTGCTTATGGTCAGGGTAGTTAGGAAGGGGCAGAAGGGAGTTTTGGGGGTCAATGAGAATTTATATTTTGATCAGTTTTGGTCACGTAGGCATATGTATTTGTTGAAACAGATGTATACTCTTCAAATGGGAGCATTTTTTTTATCTATGCATTTTGTTTCAATAAACTTGAGTTAGCAACATGCAATTTGTTTATGGAGTCAGTGGGTCGGCTGTGGCTTGAGAGAGAATTGACAGGGCGATTCCCAATGGACATGCCTGTTGATGGTTTGCTTTAAAAAGTAATGGGGGTGCCTGGGTGGCTCAGTTGGTTAAGCAACTGCCTTCACATCAGGTCATAATCCCGGAGACCTGAGATCAAGTCCCACATCAGGCTCCCTGCTCGGCGGGAAGCCTGCTTCTTCCTCTCTCACTCCCCCTGCTTGTGTTCCCTCTCTGGCTGTGTTTCTCGCTGTCAAATAAATAAAATCTTAAAAAAAAAAAAAAGTAATGGGATTGAACTAGTTGGTGATTTTTCTCTATTCTGTTACTCAATTTCACTATGAATTCCTTTAGAAAGAATCAAGTAATATTATGAGGCTAAAGATAAAACTATTCCTATGAGGATTGATTCCAATGGTGTTTTGTAATCTTGGAAAATTCTTGAAATGCTTATAAATGCTTTGAAAGTTATCCCATTTTTGGAATATGCTATTAATAGAAAGACACATTGAATGAAAACTGTGGGTGAGCCTACCTTTTCTTATTGGGGTCCCACTATTTATTGCTACTCATATATTTTCAAGTTGGGGCAGAAACATGCTTCTTGATTTTGGGACAAGACCTAGTCTTAAAAACATGAAATTTAAAGACTGCCTTGGGAATAGTTTCCTGAGTTCCCCAAAGAATACGTTCTTGTTCTTTTAAATATTTTAAACATTCACAGTCAGCAACAAAAGCAACACATTGCACTCATCTCTTTTTCCGTAGCAAATGTGTTTCTTTAAAGACAAAAAAAAAAAAAGAATTTGTATCTGACTTTAGTTCATGAGGCCTCCAAGGAGAATGATGCAGAAAAGTTTCTGAAGGACAACAAATAGGTGGGGTGGCATTTGGCCTTTTTTGACTTTGGATCTGCTCTCTCTTCTATACCATTTAACCCATTCCGAAGAGGTATCCACCACCCACCCTTGACTTCATAAAAAGTTGTGTAGACTACAAACAGTCTCTGTAGTTTTAATACAATGGGTGCTGCTCAGTGTCCATCTTTCTTGAAAATGAATCATCCTGTATACCCAACAATTTGCTCCTTTTTGAAACATTTTTCTCTTAACTCCCAGGAAGCCCCATTCTCCTAGTCTTCTCTCATCTCTGTGTCTTTTGTTTTTCAGTCTCTTTTGTGGCTTTTCTTCCTCTACTCAACTTCTAGATGTAAGAGTGTTCAGTGTCTTATGTCCAGTCCTTCTCATTTGCTATAGCTTCTCCTTAGCAGAGAAGACAATTTAATCGCAGGTTTCTAGGTGTAACAAATAAGCTGATGACTAGCACATTTATGTCTCTATTCCAAAGAGCACCAGATTTATATATCCTATTGTTACTTTTTAAATCCACATGGATGCAGAGTAGACAATTCCTGCTTTACATACCTAAAATGTCTTCTTCCTTCTAGTCACATTTTCATGTCCCAGTCTCTTCCTAAGAAGAGATTTTCCCATGTAGGGAAATTCTAACACCATGGACTTGACTGATTAAGCTCATATCCCATGAGTGATTTCTAGGTACCTTTTTCTTATGTCTTACATGCAAAATTGTAAATGGTTTATTTTTCAAATAATACAAGAAAAACAGAAGTCCCAAATATGGGTTCCTCCACAGGTACTTTTGACTTACATTTTTTTAGGATTGGTTTCAGAAAGGAGCCTTGTTCTATGCCTGTCAGGAAACCAATCAAAATCCATCCAAGAAAGATGGTTTTAATGCCATTTTAAATTCCTCATGAGAGTTTTCAGAGCCTCTCCTGATAGTCTATTAATAGAGTAAATGTCCTGAATGCTCCCTCCCTGAAATTTAAGTCTTATCTGCTTACCTTCCAGACCTTTCAGTAAAGGAATTAAACTGACTAACTTTATATGACCTTGTGATGTCTCATCTTCATCTATAATTGCCTCCTCTGGTTGAATGTCTACCACTTATAGGAACCAGAATGTTAGGTACTTCATGTATGCTATTTAATTCCATGAAATAAATGTGTTTAATTTTCACAATAATTTGGAAAGATAGTATCTTTCCTATTTTCCAGAAGGGACAATTGAGGCTTGTAAAAGTTACATAAATAATCCAAGGTCATTTCACTAAGAAGAACTGGTATCCAATGATGTCAAAATCAGAGCTTTCTCCAGGATCCCATGGTGTGCGCGTGTGTGTGTGTGTGTGTGTGTGTGTGTGTGTGTGTGTATAAATATCCTATCTTACAACTATGTATGTGTTTGTATGTGTATGTATAAAATCTCAAACTCAAGCAACTATTAGCTACTAGAGAATCAGTTTCAGGCATGGTGCTGGATGGTGCTTACACTTTTTTTTTTTAAGATTTTATTTATTTGACAGCGAGAAACACAGCCAGAGAGGGAACACAAGCAGGGGGAGTGAGAGGTGGAGAAGCAGGCTTCCCGCTGAGCAGGGAGCCCAATGTGGGACTCGATCCTGGGTCTCCGGGATCATGACCTGAGCCAAAGGCAGTCGCTTAAGCAACTGAGCCACCCAGGTGCCCCAGTGCTTACACTTTTTAGGATTGGTTTCAGTGACAGTGACATAATGTCCTAATAACTGTGAGTTGAGTAGAAGATTCAAGAGTTGTCTGGTCCAAAACTGTAGTAACTAGCCACATGTGGCTATTTAAATTTTAACTTAAATTGATTATAAGAAAATAAAGTTAACCGAAATTTAAATTTAGAGTTCATGTCTTCAATCACAGTTACATTTAAGTATTTAAGTGCTCAATAGCTATATGTGACTAGTAGCTACTATAATGAGAGTCCCCATCCCCAGAGAATGAGCTCTTGGCCAGTACTGTTGTAGAGAAACACCAGCAGCTGCATTGAGGTGGGGCCCAGTGAGGTGTCAATGAAGGCTGTCTGGGCATTGGTAGTCAAGGAGAGAATCAGAAAATGTATCATCCTAGAGAAGTAGCTAGTGAATGTAAGAGCCTGTCTCTCAGAAGTGCTCCTAGACTGGCCGCAGGCATCATGTGCCTCTCATCAAATGGGTTCTGGTGGCTTTCTTAGAGCTGCTGTGATGGAATGGAAACAATGGCTAACTCTAGACTTATTTATAAAGTGGTTCCACTCTATTGGAACCATTGTTAATGGATTCCTACAAGGAGAAGTGAAAATTGTGATCTTTTGTCCCCTAAATCAACATAAACCCTATTTCTTGCTCCAACTCTGATGTCTCCCCCTTTTCTGAATCTAAATAAGAGTTGGAAGGCTCCATGCCTAGTCAATTCTGACCCCAGTTTATCTCAGTCCTGGACTACTCCACTCCTGCCAACCAGTAAGTCTCGGACTTTTTTCCACTACTTTTCACTGACCCTGCATTTATCATGTTGCTAGTAAAAAACAAGGCAAAATAAATAGGAAGGTAGATAAGTAGGTCTATCCAATTGCGAGTGTAATTTGGGGCTAGAGGAAGAAGATCCTGTCCTAAAGGATTTTCCTACAAATCTCATACCCCTCTTAGGGTTTGTGGTCCTTACCTGAGAAATACTTTTCTAGATTGGTGGTTTAGTATTTTTGTTCTTCATTTGTCAAAAATGTAGCCATGAAAAATTATCTTCAATATGTAGAAGCCTGGATTTCAAGTGGAACCCAAGAATTTAACACAATTTCTTTCACATACTGAACAATAATGAGAAGGTTCTCAATTATGGAGAGATTTACTCCATCATACTGTACTGTTTAGACTTGAGGGCCAAGTGTTGTCAAGAAAAGAGCAAATGTTTAGAAAAGATAGAAAGCATGAGATGTGTTTTACATTTTTCATCAGAAACCATTAAAATATATATTTAACTGTTTAATTATATGAAGTTTTGAACATACGATAAAGTAGAAAAATGAGATACTCTTATGTACCCGCCGCCCAGCTTCAACAATGATCCATGTACTTAATATTGTGTTATCTATAGCCATTCCCTCTATATTCCTATGCCTTGCTATACTCATTTGATGTAAATCTCAGACATTATATTTCATCAGAATGTACCTTTAAATAATAAGGACACTGTTTTTAATATCATGAGCTTCTAGTTGTGACTATGGAAAAATACAAGATAGCATATTAGTGATACCACACAGATAACATTGGCAAAATTCCGAATGTTGGAAACTCTACTGGGTGAACACTCCGGGTTGTTGTTGTTGTTTTGTTTTTAACAAATAAATTGCAAAAGATAAAATAGGATTTTCTATGAATTAAGAAAGACTAAGACATACATTGATTCTAGCTAACAATTAGGAGACGGGGAAATTTAAAATGCTATCTTGATATTTGATGATATTAAGTGATATTAAAGAATTACTGTTTTCTTTTTTGTTGTTGTTCTTTCCTTTCTCTTTGTGTCTTTAAGCAGCTAAGATAATGGTATTGGATTATGGGAAGAATTTTTTAATAGTTTGCCATAAAAAACAAGAGTAAATCTTATCTATCTGGAAACTGATAACTCAGAATGACTCATAACTTAGGAGTTCTGAGTAACTCCCTTCCTCCTGTGGCAATTTTTATTTTTTTTGAATAACAAAAAGAGAAAATGTTACAAAAGTAAAATAAAATAAAATAAGCAGATCCTGAACTCAAAGGTAAACTCACCAACTCCAGATTCTGTTTTGAGGGGGAAAGAGCCATTTTCTTTTTTAGAGTTAAGTAACAGAGCAAGGAAGCCATTAGTCTCTAAACCCTTTGCTTTGCATCTTTTTTTTTCTATCCTATCCTATCCTATCGTATCCTTTTTTCTTCCCTTCCCTTCCCTTCCCTTCCCTTCCCTTCCCTTCCCTTCCCTTCCTTTCCCTTCCCTTCTCTTCTCTTCTTTCCTTTTGCAAATATATCTATCTACCAAACAACCCTGAGTTTGGCAGAATTATCAGCTTTTGTAATTTTTGCCTTGTTAAAAGTATGGGGACACATTATCTTATGACTCCAATTCATACCCTCTTCTCTGTCCTGCACGGGTGATGTAGGCCTTTGGAAAAAGTGTAGGGAAGACTCCTTAGACCTTTTCCCCTGGCTTTTCACACCACATCATATATTTAAATAACAGGCTGGGGTGGGGAGTGATGAGTCTCTCAAGGAAATAATACCGCGCACTCATTAGAAGGATCATTAAGAATAAAGTGCAGGAAGGGGGCTCTGAGAACAGACTCTTATTCTGGTATTTATTAGGACAAAGCACTCTTTTTAATGGGGCACCTGAAATGCTCTCTGCTGCAGTCATTATTAGGCATTCATGCTTTTACTAACTTCTTGGGATCAGCTTTGCCCTTCTCTCTGCCTTGGTAAACAGTTGACAACAATGCCCTGTGTTCCAGGCTCCCGCAGAGAATTTGTTCTCACTTTTCCTGTCTTTGCTCAGAAGTCCTGTGCTTCTACTCTAAGAGGGCATTTGAAAATTAGATCTCTCTTCCAAGCAGTGTGAAGCTATGAGCCCATTTTATTGCTTGTCTCTTCTCCCAAATCCCTCTTCCCTACTCCATTTCATATACAACTCTCTTACTCTCTTTTGCTCCTTTCCCTTAAGGCAGAGGTTGTGAGACTTTGTCTTTAAAGGGTCATGTAGTACAGACAATGAATAGTTCAGGCTTTGTGGTCCATAAGATCTCCCTCACAATTTTGCTGTTGTAGTGCAAAAACAGCTATATACTATACATGAATGAATGGGTGTGGCTGTGTTCCAATAAAACTTTATTTATAAAACAAGGTGGTGGGCCAGATCTGGTCCACAGGCTGCAGTTTGCTGACTCCTGTTCTAGAGCTCTAAAAAGGAAATTCCCATTGCACTTGTAAGATGAAAGTGGGCACGTAGTATTCCCAAACAGTTTGAACTTCATTTATTCAATAACTCATCAAATGTCAACACTTACTAAATTTTTAATATTCACTATGTGCCAGACTTTGTGCTGGGTACTGGGAATATGGAAGCATAAAAAATCCAAGTAGCTCACAGTCTTGTAAGTCTTTGGAAAAAAGGGCAAACAACTATAATATGATAACATTTGATGCTGTCACAGACATATGGGCAGGGGAGACCATAGGTTAAGGGTATGTAAGAGGGCCTCTCAATCATTTGAGTGCTACTGCAGGACTAGTGTATGTGTAGGTCTTCCAGAAAGGAGACCACAGGGAGAGGAGGAAAGAATGGTTAGAAGAAAAGAAGGCTTGGCAGCTAGTGTTAAGATTTTATTTTGTAAGAGGTGAGAGCCACAGGACACTTACAGCCAAAGAATGATCAGATTTTCCTGCTAACTCACAAGGAGCAATGGGGTTGGGGGAGCTTCAAGCCCATCAGTCCTTGATGGCTTTACTTTTCTCTCGAGAAGCTGTCAAAAATAAGCCAAAGTTCACAAAGCAAGAGTCTAGAAAACCAGAGCGCAACTTAAAATAGCCTGAGTAGTCTTCCTATTAACTTTCCATACCCTGGGCCAACTGCATTGGTAGTGGATATTTGGTGTTTGTCGCAGAAAAAAATAAAGCTCTCTTTGGTTCAGTGGCAAGAGGAGGAGGATTGTTGGGGCTAATAATTCTAAGATCTGTGATGAAGTGCTTCTGAGTATGATTTGAAGGCTTCTGAGGAATCCCTTTACCTGAAACACCATACTCATCTGTCTTCTGTAGGATCTAAAATCATACAACTGGAGATTTTATTCCTTTAAGTTGAATATTGCCCTCTCTAGGCAAGGTATTTTAAAATGCACACAGTCCCAGGAAGAATGATACACTACATTCGAATGAGGATATAAATCTGATAGGAACTCAGGAAAACAGAGACCCCTGAGATGGGCAGCAGGCAGAGGCTTTTAAAAAAAGGGAAGGACTACAGAAGTGGGATGTAGAGGGCAAAGGACAAAGAGGAACTTTGCCTACTTTTCAATATCACCCAGGGCAGCGTGAAACATAATAAGGTGGATGAGGGCAGGGCAGAAAATAGCAACTGATTAATAAACATGGGGAGGAGAAATGTGTCTTTTTCAGACTCAGTGGAATTTTTACTGCCTAACGTTTCCAGAGCCAATGTGTAAAGCTGTCTTGCAGTGTGCAGTATGTGCAAGGCAGACACCGAGAGGGGAGAGAGACAATCAGGAGGCCAAAGATGCTTCAGCCTGGGGGTGGGCTACGAATGAGAACAGAATGAACCCCAGCCCCCCTTACTCTTAGCAGCTCTAATTCCTCCCCCAACAAGCCCCTGCCTGCTGCTTTCTCTTCTGAATGCAAAACACAAGTGCCCGGGTGAATAAACAAGAGCTGTCTTTCTCAAGGAGAGACAGTGCCCGGTCTACTTGGGCTTCCTGTTTGTTCCCATGTGGTGCCCATTAATTTGAAGCTGGTGAGAGATGAGGGCATAGCACGTAGGTGATGACAAAGCCGCCACTCTGGGACCCCAGAATGGAGCTCCTCAGGAGTCGTCCTGCTTCTGGTGTGCTCATGGGAATTGCAGAAAGACACTTCTGAAGCCGATTCCTGCCTGGGTAAGGCAAAAAATGAACACACACACACACACACACACACACACACACACACTCACCCCAAAACACTTTCAGGCTTTCTTGATTGACTCATGCATTAAATATTGAACCCTATTTGTCGCGGACCTACTTTGCGTGAAGTTTCTGATCAGGTGCCAGGGAGATTCACAGGCACATGCATGAATGATCAGAACACAAGATAGGTGTCTGGACATGGCAGAGAAGTTATTATCTGAATGTAAAGGAAGGAAATAGAATGGCCCTCGATCCTCAAGTATAGAAGCAATCCAAGAGACTGCAAAGGTTTGGAAGAGTTTTATCATAACCCTGTGTGCCCATGAGGTGACATGGGGGGATTGATTCCCATAGACTGGGAATGATCTGAACAAGCCCTGATTGGAACTTGGAATGTAAGGTCATACAAGACTGTGAAACCACAGCCAGCTACATCATTTGCCTGGCCCAGTGCAAAATGAAAATGTAGGACTTATTGTTCAAAAATCAGGAGAAAATGTGCCCTCACTTCGTACTAAGTACTAAAATGTAGAACACGTTTCTTTCTTCCATGTTCTCTCTCTTGACCTGTGTTTATTTCAGTGTCAGGGATACCAGCTGGCTGGCTGTCCTGCTCACAGACATCCAGGGGCCTGCCCCATGACTCAGCGTGTGAGTGTATGGCCTGCCTACCAGGCCCTTGGTCCCACTGGCCACTCTGGCCGGGTCGCATGGGCCAGCCAGCTAAGCATGTGGACAGGCGACCATGAAAGGGTCGCCACAGCTACACCAAGACATACTCCGTACCTGAGTGGGTTGAGTGAGAGGCTGGAGGGGAAAGTTGGCTGGGACCCTGGGGGTGGCAATGGTCACTCATCAGAAGCAGGAAAAGGGAGGCCAGGTGGAACCCATCCCCTGGACACAGCAGGGGGAACGGAGGCTTCAAACCCGGGGACACGTCCCAGTGTCCCGCTGGGCTTCAATTACAAAACACAAATTCAAAATTAACATTACTGGGGCACCTTGGTGCCTCATTCAGTGAAGCATCTGCTTTGGCTCAGGTCACGATCCCGGGGCCCTGGGATTGAGCCCCACATTGGGCTTTCTGTTCAGTGGGGAGTCTGCTTCTCTGTCTATTTCTCACCCGCTATTCATTCTCTCTCTCTCTCTCTCTCTCTCTCTCTCTCTCTCTCTCTCTCGTTTTCTCCCTCAAATAAATAAATAAAATCTTAAGAAAAAAAAAAAGAACACACACAAAGAACGAAATTACCATCATTAAAAATTCCAAGATGATTATGGCAGAACATTCCACACCAACTGTGGACCCTTCTATGTGGGGGGTTCTCTGTGACTGCCCTGGTGTCCCCCTACTGACTCTGGTTGAAATCTATTCTATGGTACTTGTATCCAGTCTGGCAAAAATATTAGTTGAAAGGGGTTTTGTTTGCAAGGAACTTAGGAATAAAGACAATAAGAAAATAAACCTGCTCTCTGTTTCCCAGAATGGAGCAGGGGACCTTGGGGTTGGTGTTTAGGGCACTTAAAGGGAGGGGTGTGTTTCTTTCTCCCTACCAAGACCTGGATGAGGCAGTCCACACTCCTTTGTAGTGCTTTGTTCTCATGACACATACGTTTTAGAAGAAACTCATTGTTCCTAAATATCCATTCTCCTCTTCCTGTACAGTATAGTGGTTTATTGTTGTTTTTTGTTTTGTTTTGTTTTGCTGTTCCCAAGGTCATCTAGAATAAAGGTGACTTTTTCCTCAACTGATTTCTGTGCAAGCCCATGGGACCATGTGGCTAAGTGAGGTCATCAGGATATGAATGAGAATTTCCATGTAGCAGCTTCCAGCACCTTCCCTAATGTAAAGCCGTGCATGCTGTTTATGTCCTCTCTTTTCTTCCCCTTCCTCCATCATGATACCTGGGCCATGGATGGACGAGCAACTTCTTAGATCAGGAAAATGCAATCCACACCCAGGAGTTGTGAGGGGATGTGTTGAAACAGCTGGAGTCCCAGGACTTCTTGGGGCAGAGCATCTGGTCCAACCCTGAATGACCTATCTTGTGACAACCTCTCATCTCTCTCTTCTGTGGGAGAGAAAGTATCTTGCGTAGCCTTCATGTTAGGTTACTCATTGCCAAACCTAATCCTAACTAATGTGCCAGGCAAATTCACCTGGCTTTTCACAAACTCTGGGTAAGAGATATGACTACTTCATTCAGGAGAAAGGATATCTAGTATAAGCTATCAAGGTAGCCCTGGGGTTCACATATGATACGTCTTATACGAATTTTGCTGGTCTGAATTAGCATCTCTGAGTCCATCAACCTGGACAAAATGTCATTTCTAGGTC
This sequence comes from Spilogale gracilis, assembly GCA_004023965.1. Classification (NCBI taxonomy): domain Eukaryota; kingdom Metazoa; phylum Chordata; class Mammalia; order Carnivora; family Mephitidae; genus Spilogale; species Spilogale gracilis. The sequence continues at coordinate 73,589 of PITA01005815.1, forward strand.
TGAAAAGCAGGGGCCTACGTCATGCATCTCTGGCTTATAGTGGTGTGTTCATCTCTTGAAACTTAGCTGTGTGGTCAGCTTAGCACCTCGGTCTCCTGACACATACGGGTACATGCGGGTTCCACAGACATAAAATGTTCCAAAAATGAAGGAAAGGGAGAGACACCATTGCAGCTGGCTCTTTTGAGATAAGTAGAATTAAGAGAAGCAGAATATAGAGAAACATGTAAAATTGCTATACATTGATCTAAGGCAGATTTTATCAGACAAATATTTATTCAATACTTACCATGTACCATTCCCTGTGCTAGAAGCTTGGAGGCTTCACAGGGATCTTTGGCCCCATGGAGGTTAAGGCTAGTGTGAAGAGACAATCAATAGAAGTAAAATGTGATGCATAATTAACAAACATAGTATTTAAATAAGATAAGGAGTATGAAGGGGGAAAAGAAAGCAAAAAAAAATAATTAGCGTTGGAGGAAGTGGAGTAGGTGAGGACAGAGTCTCTCTACTGGGCCATTACATACACACCCCCAGCTGCTTTAGTGCTGGCTGCACCCCTCTCAGGAACTGTCTGGCAGCCTGGGAACCTGCCTTGCCCTAAGAGGATGCTCCTGAAGAGGTTACGCCCCCATGAGTGGGTGAGAAGGCTGGGATCTAGTGTATAATGGAGGGAGCTCGGGTAGGAGAATGGTGGGTCCATCTATCACAACTGGCAGGAACAAACAGTGTAAAGATACGCATGCTGGTTAGGGGCAGCAGTTCCAACTGCTCTGGTGATTTCTAATGAAGGGGTGCAACAGTACCAGCCAAGGGGGGAATAGAGGATGACACATGGGTGACTGAAGAAAGAGGAAATGGTCTGAAATAATCCAGTTAGAGAGTGACCAAGTGAATGGGCCATATTCTGTGTGACTGTGGCTGCATGAATGCTCACCTGAAGTTCATGATCATGTATTCACATCCGGACGGCGAATGCAGTCAGCTGTGCAAAGTCAGCGGTGCCGGGCAGAGGGTGCCATTTTCCCACGTAAGCATGATCCAGTGAGTGCAGATAATGGAATCAAGAGTGTGTGCAAGGAAGTGATGATGAGATCTAGCTAAGTGAAGATAGCAAGGGGGAGTGGGTAAAGGGGGTGGAAAAATCAAGTAATAAAAACAAGGGACTAGCAAGATAATGGATGAGACAGTGAAAAGATCAGTGGTTGCCAAGGATCTGGGCTGAGGGAGGAAGGGATGAATGCAAGCAATACGGCGGGTTTTGGGGGGCAGTGAAACTATTCTGTTTGATATAGTAATGGTGGATACGTGACGTTACGTATTTGTCAAAACCCATAGAATGCACATCCCCAAAAGTGAACCCTAATGTAAACTATGGATTTTAGTCAGTAATAATGCATCAATATTGGTTCATCAATTATGACAACTGTATCGGAGTAATACAGGATGTTAATGATAGCAAAAATGGGTGTGGCTGTGAGGTGGGCTGTATGTGAGGGACTATATAAGAACTCTCTGTAATTTTTACTTCCATTTTTTTTCTCTAAAATGACTGCTTTAAAAATATTAATTTTTAAAAAAGATTTTATTTATTTGTCAGAGAGAGAGGGAGCACACAAGAAGGGAGAGCAGCAGGCAGAGGGAGAAGCAGGCTCCCCACTGAGCAGGGAGCCCAATGCGGGTCTCGTCCTGATTGGGGACTTGTCCCTGTCCCAGATCATGACCTGAGCCAAAGTCAGGTGCTTAATCGGCTGAGCCACCCAGGCATCCCCTATTAATTATTTTTTAATGTAGGATTTAACATAATTCTTCATGAGACTAGATTTTTTAAACAATTTTCTTCATCTCTTGAAGAAATAAAAGAACTCTAGGCTTACGTTACATGATCAATATTAATTAAACACAATTATGTTAAATCCAAAGTCACTTCCTTTAGATCAAAAAATGAAAAGTCATAAAGTAGAAAATAAGTAAAGAAAACATTCTTTAAAAAATGTACTTTGGGTTACAGAGGCCACACACTTTATTGGCACCAATATAATTTTAATCTCCCAAGTCAGTAACATCAAAGAGTAGCAATGGCATATAACCTTAGAAGAGGAAACAGTGTCTAAGGCTTGGTCTTCTGAGTCTAGGGGAGAAACATTTTGACACCTTCCCCACCATCTCTCTCTCATGAGACCAAGAGCAGGAGGTAGAAGAATGATGAGTCTATTACCGCTGGCAGGAATGTACAAGGTGAAGTGTTGACCAAGATTGCTATGTATGCTCCTGACCAAGAGACTGTGAAGTTCGGTGATCACATGACTCTGGTAGGCCTTATATTCTTAAACCTAAGAAAAATTATTATGATCCAAGTCTCTATCTCATGAATACAGCAATTAGAACTGTTGTTCGTAAGCAGATGCATATGTTCCTTTACTTTTTTTGAGAATTTGAAGTTTAGTTTTACATGCATGGTGAGGCTGGTTTAAACATCTTGCATAACAAGGGATCTCAATGCTAAATTCTGTGAAATTCTCACCTCGCTTTAAATTCAAAATACAAGCTATGGTTGTAGTGGCAAATGGACGAACACAAATAGACTGTAAATGGGCCGCCTGGATGGCTTGGACAGTTATTAAACATCCTACTAGTAATTTGGTCTCAGGTCATCATCTCAGGGTCCTGAGATCAAGACCCAACTTGGGCTCTGTACTAAGTGTGGAGTGCTTGAGATTCTCTCTCTCCCTCAGTTCCTTCCCCCTGCGTGTGCACAATAAACAAACAAACAAATAAATAAATAAAATCTTTAAAAAATAAATACATAAATAAATAGACCATAAATGGACTCTATATAAGCCAACTACATAAGCCAACTGTTAATCAAAAGAAAGAAATATATTGCTAATACTTTAATAGTAGGAGACTTCAACGCTCTACTCTCAGCAATGGACAGATCATCTAAGCAGAAGGTCAACAAAGAAACAAGAGCTCTGAATGGCACACAGGACCAGATGAACTTCATAGATTATAGAGTTCAGGTCCTGGTGGATTCCCAGCAGAATGCTACCAAACACTTAAAGAAGAAATAATACCTAGTCTTCTGGAGCTGTTTCAAAAAATAGAAACAGAAGGGAAACTTCCAAACTCGTTCTATGAGGCCAGCATCACCTTGATCCCCAAAACAGGCAACGACCCCAATCAAAACCCAATTCAAAAAGAATTATAGACAAATATCCCTAATGAACATGGATGCCAAAATTCTCAACAAGATCCTACCCAATAGGCTCCAACAGTATTTACAAAGATCACGACCAGGTGGGATTTATTACTGGGATGCAAGGGTGGGTCAACATTAGCAACACAATAATAAAAGAAAAGACAAGAACCACATGATCCTTTCAATTCATACAGAAAAAGGATTTGACAAAATATATAAAGAAACAATGGCAAATGTGATCCTTAAGTGACCAGAATGCATTAAAATGCTTATAGTATATTAAATGAAGTTACTCTAACTGGGTAAAGAGTTTCAAGTATAATTAGCTTGTTCTTTCACAAAACTGTTTAGAAAATGTTTTCTCGAGCATTTGGCCATTGATTAAGAAATCATTGTATTTCAAAAATTAAATGGAGGAGGTGATAAATAAATTAATCATGACATTAGATGCATATTAAGTTATCTCTGCTGTCCACACATGCAGGCACATTAGCACAGACTCATCATTCACTTAATTGCTTTTTGCTGCAGTGAACCTCTAATCTCAGAAATGCAAGGATCATATACACAGAAAACCAGATAAGCTATTTGGGCCATGTTTAGAAATCAGGTTTTCACTGCTGATGCATACAGGATCTCTCTTTGAGTGACCAGTAGGTTGTTTTTGTATTAAATGCTTTCAACTCTTGCCATGTATTCTGAAGGAACACAGCAGTGAGGAGGCAAAAAATACACACACACACACACACACACACGCACGCACACACACACACATTTACTAGAGAGAATTTTATTCCTTATTTGTTTCTTTTAGATTAAAAACCCACTAGAATGAAGAAAGAGTCAAGAGATCACCAATTCAGTCTTGCTAAGATTGGGTCTGGTTTCTTATATGCTTTAGAAAGGCAACTTGTCCAATTTCCTTTATGGTAGGATCATACCCATGGGGAGATACCCCAAAGTCTAATAATCCTTAGGTAGATGTCATCTCATTGCCTCATTCTGTTATTTGGCCCATCTATTCTTCTCTGATTATTGGAGGTGGAGAGTAGGCTTGTACCAATCTCTAAGTGAGAATCTTGGTATATTTGAAAATTTGTTATTAATTTCCTATTCACTTTTCTTCTTCTGGCCCAATAAACCCTTAGTCTTTATTGTTCAGATTTTGAAAAATTTAATCATTTTCTTGACTTGCTTTGTGCTGGCTCTCTGGATTCTTATCTTTATTGTGGCATTGAAAATGAGACTTGAGTTTAGTGGAATACTAAAAACCTAGTTTCAATGTACTGTAGATATTTTTAAGCAACAGAACAACACTGTTTAGAGTAGATATCATTCTAATGTCTCCAAAACTCCCTCTCTGCTGTGGTGATATTTTTTCAATCATTGATAATTCCCTATCTTTTATTTTCTGTCTTCTGTTTTTATGTGTATTCCAAAATAACTAAAAGACAGATACTCAGCACCATTGATTTTGGGAAATCACATATAATACAAACAACTCCCATCTACAATTGTGAAATTTAGTGGATGAGCTCCTTATTTCAATGTTAGATCTTTGCAGAAAAGATGAAAATGAGTCCCAGAACTTTATTTGTAATGGTAACTTTACATGTCTGTTTAAATCAATTGTAGAAATATAAATGCACCTTTTTGTCATATTCATTCAGTCAATAAATAATTATTCAGTGCATCTTATGTATCAGACAGATCAAGACAGACATTGTCCCTGTATCAGATAGCATTCTCAGAAGTGTACTGGAAAATATTTTTACAATTTTGGTCATATTCCAGATTTAAAAGCTCGTGCTTTTTAAAGTAGTGTGTATGAACTAGTTTTTTTTTTTTATAAATTAGTCTTGTTTCCAGCTAGACAATAAGCACAGGGTGTCAGGACACAGTGTCTCAGGTTTCCTTTTGCAATTTCTAGTGTTATTCCCAGCACAGAATTGGTGTTGATCACACACATTGTAACTCGTGGAACAGATTTTGATGTTGTGTGTGTAAATCTAGTAGAAGCTATGGGTTCTCATTGCAGAAACAAAACAAAACAAAACAAAACAAAACCCAATGCCCTTAAGATTTCAGAAGCACCTGTGCTCTTTAAAACCCACTTGTGGACTCTAGGGTAAGAATTACTGACAATTCAAGGTCTTTACACTTAACCTATGTTCCCACCATGTCAATGGAAGATGGAGGATATCTGATATGGGTCACAGTCCAAAATAAGGCTTCGAGGACCAGTACCAGATCTTTGTAATAAAGGGAGATATATAATCTCACCAAAATAAAGGAAATCCATTTTATCTTCCTTCAGCCAACAAATGGTAAGATGGAAGAACCAACAAGGACCAGAATGGGGCCCGGGAGAATGTGTCATGCAGCTGGGTGTTCCATCTTGTTTCTAATCTAAGTTTGGAGCGAGGGGAAAATACGTGGACTTTGAGGTTCATATATTAATTCCAAGTAGCCATCAAGGCTTTCATTCATTGATGAGATATTCATTGAGTGGTTACAAGGTGTCAGCACTTGGGAAGATCCAGTATCTGGTCCCATAGAGCTCATTTGTCCACCCTTGTAACTCACTGGGGCAGCAGTGGAAGAAAGCTCCTTGGAGGCACCATTGTGCCTGATCTTGGACAGCTCTGGCATGACCAGCAGAAGTGCTCGATAAATATTGGCTGGTTGATCAGTCTGTTACTTCCCCTGATGAGTTAGTTTTGTTGCAGAATCAGAGAACAGCTGGGCTTAATAAAAGAAAAGTTTAGTTTTGAGAGGGGCACAAAGCTACATATACTAATTATAATAAAATATTAAAAATCCACTTAGGGTAACATAGTTATGAACATGAAGTGCATACTAATGTGAGATCCGTTCTGATGTAAAGTGTTCTCAAAATCAGCTATCTATCCTCAGAGTGGCCAAAATAGCAGTCCAGAGACAGACAAGGAGCATTTCAAATTCAGCAGTATGCTCTCTTATTGGCCCAGGGATGGCGATAACACAAGGAGCAGCTGGTAAGAATCTGGGTCTATTCTGACTACATCATGCTGCCTGAGAGTCTAATTTTGCTTCAAAAATGGTCTAATTTGCTCACAGTGGAAAAAGTGGTATATTCCTTTAGTGTCAACAGACCAGATTGCATCTCCAGTTTGTTTGATGGGGGAACTTGGTTCGGTTCCCAGATAGGGCTCTCCTTCATGGATCATTGAATTACGCTAAGTGTTTTGAACAAAGTCAATTTCAATACATGCTGCTTTCCTCCCAAACCTTGGAATTTCATACCAAAGTTCCAAGGGCTCGTGTTTGGAGGAAGAGAATTCAGCTCTGGTTGTCAAGCTTCTTCAGCCCAGAAGATGTAAACCCTAAGGGGACCCTTCAGGATTTAACAGTTGAGCATTTTTATGGTGAGTTGTAGAGGCTCCAATATGCTGACATTTATGCAAAGATATGTGCTCAATAGATGTATACTGGGGCATAAAAAAACATTAGGCTCTTTCTGTCCAAAAATCTCCCCAATTTTGGTGTTTTGTGCTTTGGCTTTCAGTGAAGGGACTTCTGATATTTTCTTATTTATGTTCCCTCACATTTCTTCAGGAAATGACAATATGGGAAAGATTTTACTACTCCATCAGTATTTTTTTTTTTTTTTGTATTTCCAACTGAGGGCCCATTACCTATTTCTAATTCATTAGTTTCAAACTCTCTGGTCCTAAGTAATGAGCCATGAAGGAGACCAGGTTGGAGAGTGACCTGAGGAAGGATTTGCAGCCCCCTGGGGGGCCCTGGGTCTCTCTCTGAACAAGGAGCCCTTTCCTCCCAGCATGTGCTTCTTCGTGCAGCTGCCTGTGGCCGCAGCAAATCCAGGAACCTTGCTCCAGGCAGACCATGTTCCTCTGAAAACCCAACTTTCTTAAAAATGAACCTGGAAAACTTCGCAGATGATATGTCTGTCCCTGTAACATACCCTGGGAGTGTGAGGCAGCAGGAGGAGGATGGGAGGGATTGATGAGCAGCTCTATTTATGTTCTACCGGTGGGCTCATCTCTCTCACACACACCTGGATGTGATCTGAGCTCCTGCCCACACAGAGGGATCCTGGCATTGGCTCTGGTGCTAACAAGTCCAAACTGAGCTCAGACTTCAGTCTGGCTGGAATGTGCAGGTGTACTACCTAGATTCTCATGGAGAACCAGCTGGGATCTCCCCAACTTGGCAGCTGATCTTGTGTGGGTGGAGTGGGGAGTGTGGTAGGATAGGGTTGATAATTCAGAAAGGGAGCCCCATGGGAGAATTTTAAGGAGCAGGAGCTTTCCTTTTTCCTTTTCCTGTATTTTTTTTTTCCTTGTATTCCATCTGGTCTCCAGGTTTCTGGTCCTTTGGCATTTCTCTTTCATTTTTAAAAGTGCATGAAATTGTGGCACTTAGCTTTATTGCGTGATGAATGCAGGTTTTCAAAGACGGAGCTATTTGCTTCATTTGAGGTCCTCCAAAATGGATGGTTTCTTCTATGTAGTATCGGGAGGTAAGATCTTACTCAGTCCTGTTTCTGACAACCATTGTATATTTTCATCTTCTTTTTGGAATTTCTAGTTGGACAGGACACACACAAAGGGGAGAAAAGCCTGTAAGCCAGCCTTAATGCTGGTGGGAAGGCCTGGGCATGTGATAGAAAGCCTCCCTCTTCGTGCTTACCTTGCTGTGCTGGCTGTTCCCTGATGACTTCTTTGGATTGAATAAAGCCCGCTACAGAAGTGGGTGAAGCGATCCCTCACACTGACATTTAATTTACCTAGGAGTACAGTAATCTGAGAAAGAATCAAATACTTGAAAATTGTGCTTCAGTGAGCAGAAGCTAAGTGTTTATACCATATTGAAGAGCGATACTTTTCTTTGGAATTTAAAGTGAGGAAAAAAAAAAGGTGACAGGTTCTGGACTAAAAGCAAAAGGAAGGAAGAAAACTCTTGTTTGGCATACTCATAATTCCAACGCTGGAGAAAATTCTGGAATTTTGCACATCATGATATTATTTTATCAGCTCTGGCTTGATAGGACGAGGTCAGTGGGGCCTAGTAAAAGGCTGTGGTTGTAAAGCCTAAAAAGGGAAGAGTACTTTTAAGTATGTGGCTGAAAGGGAAGCAGCTGGACTTAATAACTGACAATATGTGGGAGGTGAAGGTATGTTGAATCTTGTACGAAAGTTTGATGATCAGAGAAAGGGCGAGCAACGTTGCTGTCCAAATCAAAATAACCCTCTATAATTAGCTCCACCTGTGCTAAAAAATTATGCTCACATACTGTTCCCAATTTATTGAATTTATGACCATACAATATGTTATGTGGGTAATAGTCACTACTGAACCCAAAATCAATATGCAGTTCTCTATTGACGAGACCTGGGTTTATATTTTATTCATATTTGTGCTCTCAGTAACTAACAGGGTACCTGACATCTAGATGATGCTCAAAATGCTGAACACATGGGTAAAATGGCAAATCTGAGGCCTGCTTAAGCTCTCTGATTTCCTTTAAAACATGTCTGGCTACGTTCAATTATTTGTTTGCTTTAATGAGTTGAGTGATTAATCTTGTTTAGTGAAGCTGGCACTGTATGTCATATCTCTTTGCGATGCATCAATAGCCGGGCATTTAGAAATCAATATCTGCTTCAGGTCAGCTTTCAAGGTAGTCATCATGGTGAAAAATAGAATGGTTTGGTGAAATGACCAGACATTCATTATGCCAGAGTAGGAACCACAGCAATACTGCCCCTCTTTACGTTTTGTTTCATGACCACATGATAATTTAGGATCGTGTTCCCAGATGCTGTGAGCAGGAATTCCAGCCACCGCTCCACTACATAAACCTTTCCCTCCTGTCGAAAGCCTTTCCGTAGATCCTGGGTCTCTGGAGGTAGTTTGTAGTGTCATACTGGACCATCTCTTATACCATGTGTTTTCACTCCCATGTCTCCTGAAGGGAAGTAACTAGACTTTTTACAACAGCCTGAAATAGTTTTGAGAGAGCCCACATCTATGTAACATACAAATAGACCAGCTGCATGTCTGTCCTCCGAATCAAGAACATTCTGTCTTGATGTGCAATTCAGCAGCCATGACTTATTGTCTCGCCTGACTCAAATTCTGGCTAAAAAAATAATCCACCTGGGGCACCTGGGTGGCTCTGTTGGTCAAGTGCTTGCCTTCATCTCAGGTCTTGATCTCAGGGTCCTGGGATTGAGCCCCACATCTCATGCTGAGCAGAGAACCTGCTTCTCCACCTCTCTCTGACCCTTCTCCCTGTTTGTTCTCTCTCTATCTATCTTAAAAAGAAAAAAATTAATCTGCCTAAGATGTGAGGCATCTAATTCAAAGAGCCCTGAAACTGGGCTGGACGCATGGTGTCAAGGGATTGGTAGCCCTGATCTACTAAAGCAATGTCACCAAGAGGTAAAGAGCGAGGACTTTGGAGTCAGACAAACCAGGGTCGGTCTTCAGCTCCATCACTGCGTAGTTGTGAGATCTTGGGCAAGGTACTTAATCTCTTTACGTTTCAGTTTGCTCATGTGTAAAGTGAGAATAACATCAACTTACTAACGTTGTTAGGATTAAATGAGGTGATACTTAGGAAGCACTTAGCAGGGCATCTGGAAAATGGTCATCAATAAAAATTATACATCATCATCACCACTCTCACTGTTTCTTTATGACGTAAACCTATGAGAATTCCTAATAGCACCCTGGTAGCCTGACTCTGAGTTTACAGAATGAAAGAGTTTCTTGGAGATAGGAAAGCATAAGGGCTGCCTGGGATGGAATGCTTATCTTGGGTCTCCTACAGTTGCCATCACAAACCCCTAAAGGAGCCACTTGCTGGACAGAACCTTCCATTGGCAGAAGGACACTTACTGGCCACTCTACTATGGCTATTTTCCTGGGGCATAGTGTCTGCAATTTACAGAATTAGGCACACGAACCACTCCAACAGCAAAAAAGCCCCCATGTGGGCATCATCTATAAATTGAACTGAAGAAGTAACCATGTAATCAGTTTCTGAAATGGTCAACCCATTTCAAGAATTAAAATAACATTTATTCATAAGCATAACTTAAGCCCATCGACTGTTTACTGTGTCCAGATCAATTTTCAGCTACAGAAATCTGTGGACAATAATTTCTGAAAGACTAGAGAGAAGAAACAAAACAGAACAAAAAACTTGGGAAGGCCATATAAATGAGAAAACCTTAAAAATGAGAATGTTCTGAAAGTGTTTTAGTCAATGTCTTTATGCAAACTGTACTAATTAATCTCATGCAAACATGGATATTTTTGTAAAGCATAAGCCCAAATGCCATTTTATGACCATGTAATTTACAAGTCCTCAAATTACATTAAAATCACCACACACAGTGTTTACAGTTTAATTACATGGTTATTTACCATTCCCAATCAAGTGTTATTCATTCAGTACCTCTTTGCCTGATCCTACCTAAAAAAGAAAACACTTTTATGCTGAATTTGAGTGGTAAACATTCAAACATGCCAATACTTAAAGGCAACAAAGATGTGATTTGGAGTAAACAAATCCATTGACAGATTTCAGAGATCTTCCAAGGGAAAAGAGAATGGAAAGAGATCAACATTTTACTAAAATAGTATTTCTTTGGTTTCAGTTCTATCAAAAAAGAAGAGAGACCAATCACTATTTATTGCCCATTCTTTATGTAAAAAAGCCAACTGGGTCTGTTATCCATATTTGGCATTATAATGATATAGTTCTTCAGTCAAGAAACGTTTATTGAGTACCATATGTGTTCTGGATCTTGTGATAAGAATAAGTGTGAAAAATAAGGCATGGTCCCCGGAGGAACTCAGAGTAGCCAGCTGCTAGTACATTATAGACACTTCAACGTGTAGAATATATTTACTTCTGGTTTTCTCTTTGTCATTTACCAATACCATTTTGAAAGGACAAAATCTCAGTCCCACCATGGAATATCTGTCTTCAGGCACAAGTTATTTGCATAACCTTTCTGAGCCTTAATCTTTTCATCTGTAGAAGGTGGTGGTGGGGAATATAATAAGAATAATGCCAGTTTCCCCTCCACGATAGTGTGATTAGAAAGATGAAGTCTGAAAATGCTTGCATATGACTTCTTCAGGCTCTGTCTCTACAGCTAATTCTCCAAACCCAGTCCAACTGAGTCCTTATTTGCTTCCCCGTGTTACCTAAGAGTTTGTGCAGTCTTGCAGATGTTATGATAGTGGACCTCTATATCAGGAAACCAGTTATTTGATGAATTAACTGGGATGACCCTTAAATTTCTAAGACACGATTTTGAATCTGGTCCTTTGGGAACTCAAATTTTAATAAAAGCAGTCCTCCTTGGATGTCCTTGGGCCACCTGCCTCAGTATTACCAGAGGCCTTCTGAAATTATCCATTTTTTGGCCCACTCCAGACTCAGTGAAGAGAATCCGTAGTAGTGAAGTCCAACCGCATAGCTCCCTTTTAAGAAGTTTCTCTGATAATTTTAAACACACTAAAAATCCAAAAATCACTGTAATTGCTAGGACTGATTGCTGATAGTTCAGTTCTCTACTTTGAGGCACATGGTAGAATCCTATTTCTCTGCCACTTGGAATTAGTGAGTGTGTAGCACGTGTTTGGGCCAGTGGAACGTGGATGTACCTGACAAGTTATGTGACATCGAATCAAAGTCCTTTATTGGAGGTGACTTTATTTATCTCATAATTAAAACATTTTATTTCCCTTTCCCATGATTAGAAGACAACGTATGACTAGTTTTCCCAAACATGATTTAATGGTGATGGCAAAAGGCATTAACAAATATCAGATTGTGAATTAATCCACCCCAATCATTATGACATCATTTTTGATAGAGCAAGAGAAATGGCAGGGTTGTTAAGATTTTTTTTTCTTGGGTGCCTGGGTGGCTCAGTGGGTTAAGCCTCTGCCTTTGGCTCAGGTCATGATCTCAGGGTCCTAGGATCGAGGCCCGCATCAGGCTCTCTGCTCTGCGGGGAGCCTGTTTCCTCCTCTCTCTCTCTCTGCCTGCCTGCGATCTCTCTGTCAAATAAATAAGTTTTTTTTAAAAAGTTATTTTTTTCTCTTTGCTTCTGGTCTTCAATATAGAAGACACAATAGCATTAACAAAGGGAGATTTTATATGATGTTACTAATTGGGCATGCTGATTTATCTCAGGCTGTGTTTACGCCAGCAAATAGGAAGTATATGTAATTGCTGGGATGAAAATAATTCATTTACTATATTGAGCACCCACCGCATACTCCCCACTTTGCCCAATCCATTTACATTTAACCACACTTAACCGTTGTCTTAGAGACATTGTTTTTTATACATTTTGAATGTGAGCAGTTAAGCTGGTTAAATAATTTTCCAAAGTTTACCAAATTAGAAATTGAGGTTCTAGCTGACAACTCTCTGCTTGTCCACCCACTCACAGTCTCTCTGTGGCGTCAGGTCACCTATGGGAAAGTCAGACGGCCTTTGAACATGCTGATAATCATAGCAGTTTTCAATTGTTCAGTTTTCATGAGGCCTCTGCATCTTCATAGATGTTAATCAAATGTAGCTTTTTTTCAATATAAGCTAAAAAATCTACAGAACCTGCACACTACACATGCAACGTGTATCTATATGCCCACGTGCATTTTGGGTGAGAAAATTAAGAATGGCACATGTAAAATGGTACTCTTTAATACCAATTTTGTAAATCAGTGTCTCCTTTTCTCTGCAATAGATACAAGTAAAATATAACAAATTAAACTAGGGTGATCACCTTTGGAAATTGCTGGCCCTGAGATATAGATATTTAAATGACTTTCAATCTGGAAAACACATTAAACATATGACACGTCATTACCATCCAACAATTATCCAAATGGAATGCGAAATATAAAATTATTTCAGATATTAAAGCTTTGGAGAAGCTTGGGGGAGATAGGCATGGAGGAATATAAGCCCATTTTGTGAAGTTAATTTTGATAATTGAGGCAAGAATGTAGTTACAAATTCTACTCTATCTCTGCTCCTTTGTGTTCATTTCTAAATCAGGGAGACACAGCATCAAGTGAGAGGACAGAATTTAGAGTCTGGCAAAGAAAGAAAAAATAGGCACACTCCTCACAGTGTTTGTGGAATACCTATCCCTGAGGATTTTTCTCGGGGCCCTAGCTGTGGAATACTACCCATGCACTGGACAGTTACCTGGCTGACAGCCCTTGAAATGATGCATATACTACATAGCATGAATGCATCAAACACATACATGGGAGCCTAAGTAGAAAATCGTAAGTAACCAACCCTGATCAGTAATACAAAGATTTTGAGTGATGTAATTGTGGGAATCAAACTGAATTTGTGGACAAGCTGTAGCACGTCTCTATTTGAATACCTTATCGTTAGGAGCAATTAGGATTTTATCCCAGGAAAGAAAAATGACAAAGAGAGTTTTCAGAGCAGGAACACCATAGAGGTGATCCTTTCTGACTCTGATTTCACAAGTGAGGAGACACATGCAGGATAGTAAAGGGTCTGTTTAATGTCACTTGGCTAGGAGATGGGGCTTGCACGATCTCCACTCTTTTGGGTCCACATTTGCCATTAGAAGAGTAAATAAAAGTAACAAGATAGCTCTTGCCAAAATTAAATTTTAAAAATTACAATTATTACATAATGATCTTTTTCAAAATCCACTGAATCCATTCTGCATCTTGTATGAACACATATATCCCCGTTGAATGTAGTGGATGTTAAATGGTTATATTTATGCCTGTTATATTGATTACGTTCATGTCTGTGGTGAGTTTTACACTAGGATTATTGAACTATGACAGCTGAGAGGACAGAAATTAACAAAAGTGATATCTTTCCCAAGATTATATAGATAAGTGAAAGACCTAGAGTTTGTACTTAGGTCCTTCTGATTCTAAAACATTCATCCTTTCTACCTGGCTACACTGCCTCTCATCAAGACATTCTAAGAAGACAAGAACCTTATAACACAGATCTGATTAACAAAGAGATTGTATAAGAAATATTCAAAACAAAACCATAGAAAATTAAAGAAAAACAAAGTGAAAAAATGTGAAGTAAACATTGACAATGAGAAGGGTTTGGGTTGGAGCAGGGGAGAGCCATCCATATGAACAACAGCCTTTGTCTTTAGTATCAAGACTTTCAACAACATATAATTCCTTTCCAGAAGCTTAGTACTATGCAAAATGTAGAATATTATAATCAACTTAGGAGTTATCATAATAAAGCCCCTAGGAAGAATTACAATTAGCTTGTGTCAATTAGATTTCTCAAGGATCCCTGACTTTAGTTCTGGCTAGCAGGAATCTTAATGAGACAATTAATATTGGTTAATATCAGCTTGATTGACTTAAAGGGTATGTATAATTATATAGATGTGTATGGAAATGTTTCTCTATGTGTATATTCTACACCTATCTGTGGCAGTCAAAATGGAGTCTCAAAAAAAATTTTTTTAAAGATTTTATTTATTTATTTGACAGAGAGAAACACAGCCAGAGAGGGAACACAAGCAGAGGGACTGAGAGAGGGAGAAGCAGGCTTCCCGCTGAGCAGGCAGCCTGATGCGGCGGGGCTTGATTCCGGGTCTCCAGGATCATGACCTGAGCCAAAGGCAGTCACTTAACCAACTGAGCCACCCAGGTGCCCCTCAAAATATTTTAATAGAAAAAATCTCACTCCAAAGATAAACTGAGTTTCAAAAATGATTTACTGTGAGAATCACAAAGTAAATAACCTCAGAAAATCAGGCTTAGGCATGAGCTAGATATAGTTAAATGAAGAAAAAGTTTGATAAATGTTTGTCAACTGAATTTGTGGACTAGATGTCATTTTCAGTAAATTATCCCCTTAATCCTCACAGTCTTGAAGGGTACTATTTGTTACCCCTATTTTACACATAGGAAACTGAACCTCAACAAGTTTAAGCGATGACCAAAAAGAGTTCTCAGGGCTGCCACGTATGGTTGTACAGTATGTGTACTGCACAATAGCATCTGGTAGAAGGATGGAACAAATTGGGACTGATAAACATTTTGTGTTCTGCTGCCCAGTGATGCATGTTAATGAAGGGTTATGTCATCCCAGAGAAAGAGGGTGCCTTTCCCTAATTGCCTCAGAGGTCACCTGCCTCACTGGATTATGGGATTGAAACTTTAATCCAGAAATGTCAGAGACAAAAAAACAGGCTCTTTCTGTGATGTCCTAAAGTCTCTCCCACCATGAAGATGCAATAGGAATAAGTTATGAGTAGCTGGTGCCCATCTCATAATAAAAAGACTAGATGACCTGAACATCAAGAGTTAAGGGGAAAAATGGAAATGTCTTCATAACTTCTACATTTTTAGACAAAACATTTAACTGATTTGAGATTTGGGTATGGATAGAGGGGGAAGAAAATTAGTTCTGATCGGGCTGTTTTATTTGTTTGATCTTCTAAACTATTTGAATCAGCACATAGTAAATCACTTTTTCGGTTTAACAGTAAATCTATGACAAGAGTATTGGGACCAAGTCTGGCACAAAGCAAGCCGTCCAGGCACATCATCACCAAATCATACCAGATGAGTTCTGAGGTGTTCATCAGCAAAAGTGTCCAAGGATGGTAATGTCACTGGCCTGCCATGACCACTGATGTTAGAAATTTCAGGGACTAAAATCCAATGCAGTGGGGGAAGCTAGGGGGGCTGGCCAGGGAAGGGAAGCCTAGCAGAACAGCTAGGGGTCCGGGCACCTTGGCCCTTCCTGCCTCCTTCAGTGGTCAGTGAGGTCCTTGGGGGGTAGGGTGCACAGATAATCCAGCTCCAGCATTTTGCACATAGTAAGTGGTCTGTTCATAGCAGGTGCTTCATGAATGCTCTTTAAGAAACCACTGTTTCTTTTTCCTCCCCCTCATAATACTCAAGGTCCTTGCCCATAGACTCAGGCCTTTTGTACTCTATGTTAGGAGGGAAAGAAGTGGAAAGGAACTACAGAGGAAGCCTACTTGGGAATAAAATTTTAAAGAGCTGTAGAAACAAATTGTGGTTATATCCTCCAATGCATCATACAGAAATAGGAGAAATTATTGAGAGCTGAGGGAGCTGGAAGAGGTCAAGTTAAGTCTTAGAGGTAGAGATGATGAGAATAAATTGGTTAGGAAGGAAGAATATCATGAGTGTAGACAGGAGTGTTCAGAAGAATGAGTATTTGTGGAAAGGATGGTGAGATGCTGTTGACCTGGAGTAGAAAAGTCCTCACCAGAGGACAAAAATTAGAATCTAA
Organism: Spilogale gracilis; assembly: GCA_004023965.1. Taxonomy (NCBI): domain Eukaryota; kingdom Metazoa; phylum Chordata; class Mammalia; order Carnivora; family Mephitidae; genus Spilogale; species Spilogale gracilis. The sequence goes on from PITA01005815.1 coordinate 90,136, forward strand.
AAGCTGTAGGACGCTTAAACTTGACCTTCCACTATAGGGAATAGAGCTGAGTCAAGTTAGGGACAGGCCACGGGAGGAGCTGAAGCCAGTTTTATTTTTTAACATTTAAAATAAAGTTTTAGAAAAACAACAGCAGCATTCAGTTACTCTTGTTTTACTCTACCTAGATGAAAATAGCTGTATTTTAACCATGGCTTCTTAGGAGCCAGTGCATCTTCCCAAATGCAGTACATCTTCCCAAACGCAGGGGGAGGAGAGGCTAGTCTTAGAAGTTTGGACTTTCTGATGCCCTTAAACTCACATCTTAGAAAGGCAAGCCTGCCTGCAAGTAGGTCCCACCCACTGTAAATTTTCTTAAATGGAATGATAATGTTGTGGAAGAGATGGCGGGTATCCAGACCCGGAGTGGCATGCTGGCCTCACCGCCATGGAGGAATGGCAGCAGCTAAGTCGGAAGAAAGCTGTCTGTTCGAAGCCATCACTCCAGGGGTCCTGGTCTTTGCCTTTCTGCTCTCCAGTTTGCCTAAGGTTGAAATGGTTTCTTTTACCAATTGTTTGAAAGGAAGTATGAATACGAACAAGTCTGGTCCCTGATCAGCCATCAGTACCAAATAATGCGGCTCTGTTGGCCCATGTGAAGATGTTGATAGAAAGCCAGATGAGGTAGAATGAGTACTGGCTTCGAGGTCAGGGCAGTGGGGTGCGGGAGTCTAGGTCTCTGTGGCACTGATGGTGGAATCAGAGCTATCTGACCTGAAGTGCCCTAAGGTATTAGACCTTTTAGTGCTACATTTTGGGGAAGCTAGGTCAAGTCTACTCTCAGGCCTGGATATGCCATACTGCATTTTTATTATCAGTCGATAACAGATTTGGAATCCTAGAATGTTCAAAGACTTATAGATACAAAGACTTGCCATTAGGCATCAGTTCCCCATAAATCTTCTCTAGGGTTCCCAGAAAGCCTGTTATAATGTGCTTTTGTACAGATATAGTGACGGCTGCCTTAGGGTAAGCTGCATCTTCCTTCTGTAATTAGTTGGACAACCTTCCCTTTGGAGAAAGACGGAAACACAAGCTGTAAGTTTTATTAGGCAGAATAATACCATACATCCTGAGCTGTGTATTTATCCCTTAGTAGGTGTATAGATGACATGAACCTTTGGGATTTTTAATTTTAGGAACTGAAAGTCTTCCAGAGAAAAGACTTGACAACTTGTGTGGGTAGAGAAGACTAGGTTCATTTAGGACCATAATCAGAAGGATTCTCCAAATAGATTCGCCCAAATGCAGAAAACCGGTTTCTTGTTCAGACTCTGCCATGGTCTCCGACGCTCTGGACCAGTCTTCTTTGTCGTTTCATTTTAAAATTGGGGGCAGGGGGTGAACACTGGGCTAGGTGGTCTAGTTTGAACACTTTCTAGTTTAGAGTCCATTCCACTTGGGGATGGACGAAGAAAAAGATCCCGATAAAGAAACTTGAACACAATTATGGTTGCTTGTAAAGTGGGGTCCGTTACCAACTTGCAAGCCATCTGTTGACTCTGGACCTCCAAAATTTCTCACGATGAATACCACTTTTGTTCTTACGCTATAATGCGAAATAGGTCCTTACAGTGTGAGTATCAGGAAATGTCCTTGAATGTCATGGTCTAAGTGCTCTGAACAGGTCAGAGGTAGTGAATGTTGTTACAAAGTCATTATCTTATTTGGCCCACGCCATCCAGCCTGCCTTCAAAGGTTTTCACAGTGGACCGTGGCATATACCTTCCTTGCTTCGATGCAGGTCTTATAGGAAACCCCTTGAGTTCCTTGTGGCCCCTCACCTGTGCTAGTCTTTCCTCAGTAAAGGAATCCGTGTTACAGGGTGGTTTTTCCGGGTCACACGCTTCTTTCTCGAGGCTTGATTGTCTTTCCCCCGCACATTGCAGCACGTCTGGCCCCGCCGACAACATGGTAAACAGCCAGGGTGCAGTTAGATCCTTCCTGCAGGAAGGACAGATGACTGTGCTCTTTGTCTAGATGGTTTAGCTATGATTGTTCTTTTTCTCAACCTATTCTTTCACGAACTGCTTTACTGCGGCGAGCTTGCCTACAGATTTTCCTTTCCTCATTTAACACCCTGCCTGTCTTTGGTGAGCACATGGCCTCCCTCCAGAGAAGTACTTAACCTTATTAAGGATGACTTCCATTCCATGACTGTTTAAGATAAGAGGAAAACAGAGATAGCATTGCCTGGAAACATAACCCCAGACCTCGGAGCTTTTAAGCCTGGTTTTTCTATGTTCCTTCTCTGCTTTTGTGGAGCATATGTGAAATTTAAGCAGACAAGGATGATTTCCAAAGTGGCTGCTCAGGACGTCCAGGGTGAGGCGGAGCCTGCAAACAACAGAGCAGATGTCGCAGGTGTAAACATGTTTCCTTATCTCGGTTCCTGGGTTGTACGTCCTCCTAGAAGACTCTGGGTTATCGGTGCAGATGGTAAACGGCTAAAATGCCCAGAAGGTTCAAGCTCATCTGTGCTTTTAAAGAAGGGGAGGAGTGTGCGTTCTGACTCACAGGTGTTTGGAAGGCTCCAAATTACCTTCAGGTTTCCCCGTTTTACTTTGCTTGAACAGATGTCTTGGTTATATGTGGAAGTATCCAGTCCTTATGGTGTCCAAGTGTTTAAAATTGGGAAGAGGGTCCCTCGAGCAAGGAGCTGGAGTTCAGCTCTTGGCACGGGAGCCCCCGCCGTTCTTGCAAATTGAGGCTCTGGCCTCTTTGTCTCTGCCCTGCTGCCGCTGCTTATTTTCTCTGGTCACTGCATCCTCACTTTCCTGCTCTGAGTTCTCACCGTACAATGGTTTTGGCTCAGATGCTCTGTAATTCCTGAACCTTCATGTCCCTTGTTCCTGTTTCTGTCTCTCCCAGCCTCGGGTAGCAAAGAATGCAAATAGGCAATGACCACACACTTCAGGTGTTTGGCTTAAGCAGCTTCCGGGAGAGGGCAGCGGAGGGCTCCTCTGTTACCACCAAAGACTAGCACGGACGTGGTTCAGCTTCCCTTCTCAGAGCACCGGACTTTAATCCTCTATGGACAAAGCAAAGCAAAACTCAATTAGACTAGATGAAATCAGAGAGGGAGACAAACCATAAGAGACACTTAACTCTAGGAGACAAACTGAGGGCTGCTGGACAGGTGGTGGGTGGGGGAGGGGTAACTGGGGGATGGGCATTAAGGAGGGCACCTGACTTAATGAGCACTGGGTGTTATATAAGACTGATGAATCACTGACCCCTACCTCTGAAACGGATCATACGTTATATGCTAATTAATTGAATGTAAATTTAAGATGAGTAAATAAAAAACAAAAGCATATGTCTCTTAGCCAAAAAACCCCACTGAATTACACTAATGTCAATTCCTGTGCTATCATTCAACTTGCTATGTTTGCCCTCCTACAGTTTCTCTTCCTAATTTCAGTAAAAGGAAATGTGTCCGGGCGCCTGGGTGGCTCAGTGGGTTAAAGCCTCTGCCTTCGGCTCAGGTCATGATCTCAGGGTCCTGGGATCGAGGCCCGCGTAGGGCTCTCTGCTCAGCAGGGAGCCTGCTTCCTCCTCTCTCTGCCTGCCTCTCTGCCTCCTTGTGATCTCTCTTTGTCAAATAAATAAATAAATAAATAAAATAAAAAAAAAAAGAAATGTGCCCTCAGAACTGCATTCCCTAAACTGTATCCCATGGGATTTTTCCTAGGTAACATTTGGGAAACTCCCACGATGACAAAGACTGTGAGAAGTCCTGTGTTACACAAAAGTAAACATTGTCTTTAAACTCTGGGATTTGGGCGGAGGCACTTAGAGATGCTAATCTGTGGGTCAAATCCTCATGAATATATTATGCACACTCACCACTGTTTATTTAGCCGAGAGATACTTCCCTTTGTGGAGCACCTCAAGAGGCAAGTGCTCTGTGGACTACCCTTTTGGAAATGTTTGCTTAGACAAAACACTAAGGCCCAAGAGACCCACACGGAGCGGCAGTTTGCCCTGGGGAAGGTTAACACCCAGCCAACTGTGTTTTGTTTTGTTTTTAAAAACAGCGGCAAATGGACTTTAGAGGGTTTTGCAGACTATAATGCACATTTTGGCTAACTCCCCAACATCTCTTTCTCCCTCCCACTCTTGTCATACTCTTTGAGAGGGACCGGCCCCACTCTTAGCACCTGTTATAGACTAAATTGTGTTTCTCTCCCAATTCATGCGTTGACACCCTAACCCCTAATAGGACTGTATTTGGAGACAGGGCCTTCAGTAAGGTGATTAAGGTTAAATGAGATCATATGAGGGGTCGCTCTCATGTAATTAACTGGTGTCCTTATGAGAAGAGCAAATTTGAAAATTCAGAGAGATGCTGAGAATACATGCGTGCGCAGAGGAAAAGTGAGATGAAGGACACAGGAGGGAGGCCTCAGGATAGACCCAACGTGCGGCATCTCGGCCTTGGACTTCCAGTCTCCAAAACTGTGAGAAAATCGGTTTCCGTCATTTAAACGACTCCCTCTCTGGTGTTGTGGCAGACTTACACAGCACCCAGTGTCCCTGCCCCAGAGTCCCAGGGCCACCCACCCCATTCCCTCATCTTGACAGGGTTGCGGATAACCCTCATCTAAGCCGGACGGTCTTAGGCTATGTCCCTGGACACAGGGATTCGATAGAAGTACTCGCCTAAGCATAATGCTTGGAACTTCAATGGTATTTGAAGAGACCTTTGGTTCCCGAGGCATGTGGCTGAGGAAACATGTGGCTTCGGTAGCTGTGGGCAGCCATCTTGTGAAGGCAGACAGAGGACAAGAGACAAGGGAGGCCAACCAGAAGATGGAAAACAAACGCATATGGAGCTCTCATCGGTCCATGCCTTAAAGCTGTGCTTTTCCATGATGGGAACTAATAAGCCTCCTCGATTACTTAAAACGCATCATAGGGGCGCCTGGGTGGCTCAGTTGGTTAAGCGACTGCCTTCGGCTCAGGTCATGGTCCCGGAGACCTGGGATCGAGTCCCACATGGCACTCCCTGCTCAGCAGGAAGCCCTCTTCTCCCTCTCTCACTCCCCCTGCTTGTGTTCCCTCTCTGGCTGTGTTTCTCTCTGTCAAATAAATAAAATCTTTAAAAACAAAACAAGACAAAAAAAAAAAAAAAACGCATTGTATTGTTTACTTCTATTTTTAGTGAAAGCCATTCCAACTCATGGGTTACACCAGTGAAACAAGGTTCAGTCCCAATGGAAGGTTCTAGAGTAGGTCTTGGTGTCAAGGTTATTGTGTATATGGATCTGGATCATCTCTGAGTTCCTGAACACTAAACTCAGTCTGCATTTCATTATTCCGCTCCATGGCCTCTGATATCACAGGATGTGTGCCCCAAATTGTGGGGTTTTTAGGGCCTTTAATTAGCTAGATTTTAAAAACCTCTATAAGTGATTAATAAAATATAGGCTTCATAGTATGATCCTTTCCATGAGTAAGGAGCCTCTTGAATGCAGACGGGCTTGCAGGAAGCTACGAATTTCTAATGCTAAAATATAAGACTACCGACAATCCCGTAATGTACATATTTTGGGATAGGACTCATGCCTACTAAGGGTCAGCCAGCTATAAACAAAATCTAGCTCTAGAAACGTGTAAGAGAAGAAGGTGTGTCTGACCTAGGCTGTAGGAACTGAGGCCTTTTCAAGACATTTAACCAATGAATTCTCGAGACCTTGACACTGTATGCTAAAAACACACATCCTTCCCCTCATTTCCTGGGTTTCCAGGGGTAAAACCCAACAAACAAGGTCTCTCTACATTATCCCCTCTTTCTTTCATACCCTGAACCACCTGTAAGCTTCCCTGTTAAAGACAGAAACAAGGTCACCATGGGGGTGGTAAACTGTGTCAACTTCTTAAAGGCAGTGACATGCTAGCAGGATGTCTTAAGCATGGGCAGACTGTGGTCTCCAGTGAAGACTCGGTGACTCACTTCATTTCTTAGAACTGGTCACTTACTTCTTGAACCTAAGTTTTGTCTATCATCAATAATGATCCTGACTCAGGTTTTGAGCTCAGGTATAGATCAAAGTCTCGATATAAAAAATTCAATCAACAATTATTCACTGAATATTTACTACATGCGAAGCATTCTTCCAGACACAAAGATCTTTAAGTCCCATAAAAATAGGACTGTGTAGGGCGTCTGGGTGGCTCAGTCATTTAAGCATCTGCCTTTGGCTCAGGTCATCATCTCTGGGTCCTGGATCGAGCCCTGCATCAGGCTCCCTGCTAAGTGGGGAGCCTGCCTTTCCCTGTCCTTCTGCCCCTCCCTCTCCTGCTGGTGCTCTCCCTCTCTCGAAATAAGTAAATAAAATCTTTTAATGAAATAGGATTGTGCATGTACGTTCATATCCAGATCCATATAAGAGGGAGTTAAGGACTGTGGTAGTTATGGACTGTGTCCAGTAGGTCAAGGTGGAACCAACACGGTTCTCAGTTAAAGTTGGCCAGAAATGAAATGGACACTAAGTTGGGAAGCTGGAAGTGAAGCAGCGGTCGTATTAGGTGAAGATCACCGCCCTTAGAGGCCGTGAGGGTTGCAGAGGAGCCGCAGGATTCCTCCTGGCTCTTCTCTCCCGCCCCCCGCTCTCTGTCCAACCTTGTAGCGAATGGTCTGTTCTGCTGCTCTCAGCAGCCTCGGGCTGACCAATACAGCAGAGCCCCCCTGTTGGCTTCTCCAGCTCTTCTCTGCTGCTCTGCTCCCAGCTGGACGGGTTTTCTTGCGAGCTCCTACTTGTCCACCTGCTACTGTGCTTCGGAAGGGGTGGGTTAGGACTCTTTTCCAATCTCTCAGTTCGGCGTGCAGCCCCTTACTTTCCAAATTCTCTTACAGTCATGTAAGGTCTTAGCATGTCCCATACTACTCTTGGTGGCGCTGCTTCCCTCTCTGAACCCCGATGCATAGAAGCCCCGTGGGGACGTGAAGCCAGGTGGGGGCAGAGGGAGGGCTGGTAGGGCATGAACTACAATTTCAAATAATATAACCAGAGAAGTCCTCACCAAGAAGGAGAAGCTGGAGCACAGACCCGAGGTGATGAAGAAGATTGTTGTGAAATCCTTTCTAAAGTGCGTGAACACCATTCAGAGGATGATCAGAGTAATAAGAGATTTGGCCCCGAAACACCGACCATTCAATATCTTATAATACTGCATAAATATAGTAATTGCAAAAAATACGATTTTCTTTAAAGCCTCCTTTTGAAGTTGTATTTTCGTAAACCTTAAGGCATCTTGCTAGGGCAAAATCAAGGCCAGAATTGTTCTGTGAGCTTTTAGTAGGAAAAGAACTCTGTAGGTATGGAGCCCTAAGAATAAAATACCCTTGTTAAGTCGCATTGCTCTGCTGCCTCCTGGAGCTCAGCCATCTCTCTTTCCAAACGCCCCTCCAGCTCCTCTTGTGTTTGCAAGGGCAACAGTGACAAACCAATACGAGAAGTAATAGGAAATCAGGGGAACCCACCCCTGAGAAGGAGAAAGTAGTGGAGTGAAATTTTTCCACTGAGATTCCCGGAGAGGAACTGCTTGGTTTCAGAGCGTTAAAGATGGATCTAGACTCACCTGGTGTGTGTGAGAGAGAGAGGAAACCGCCTACCCAGACACTGTGTGGGAAAGCGACCCTCTGCACCCCTGTTTTGCTGTAAGCAGCACCAGGGGGTTGGGTTCCTGGCGAGCTGCCACCTGTGCCTTCCCTCTGCGCGGTTCGTCCGCCCCTAGGGGGAGCCCTTCGTCTGTCAGCCTCCAAGGACCTCCAGTATTTGAGCTCCCTGGTCTTGGAATGGCAGGCTGGCTCTGTCTCGCAGAGCACAGTTAGAGCATCTGTTAGGAAAAAATTGTTTTGAAGCAGGTATGCATTTAATAAATTGGTGTTGCAGGCCTCCTGTGCTGCTCACGAGTGCCTGGGGACTTTCTTTAGGCTCAGAAGTCTGCAGCTAATAGAAGGTTGGTATCTGTGAACAGTTCTCTGCTGAACTCTTACCTATCTGATAACCAGAGTAGATTTTGCAATGAATAATGCTCATTCATTTTTAGGTGGATTTTGTAAATGCTAGTTAGTTGTTTGTTGAAACAGACGTGTCCTCATTTCCTATGTTGGAAAGAAAGATAGTAAGACCTACGACATTTTGCAGGGCTATGTCCCTGCCCTCCAAGTTCTCTTGTGGAATCACTGTGCATGAAGTAGAGAGGAGACAAACAAGAACCAAGAGTTTCAACTTGGAGTAGTAAAAGCTGAACGTGACCCTCTGTGTAGGTGGAAGGCAACCTAGTAAAGGAAACTGTTTCTCCTCGCAGTGGCCCAACATTTCCTGGCTCTGTTTTCTTTGTTGTTTTTGTTTTTGTTTAAATATTTTATTTATTTGACAGAGAGAAACACAGCTAGAGAGGGAACACAGCAGGGGGAGTGAGAGAGGGAGAAGCAGGCTTTGCAGGGAGCTCGATTTGAGGCTCGATCCCTGGACATTGGGATCATGACCTGAGCCAAAGGCAGACACTTAATGATTGAACCACCAGGCACTCCCCCCCCCACCCCCCCGGCTCTGTTAATATACTTTCTGACCCACGAACATCAGCTCAGGAGTGGGCTCTCCCATACCTGTGTGGATGCAGCTTAAATTAAGTCAGAAGGGAAGGCCTGAGGGTTGGAATAGGAAAGTACCTACTCTTCCTGCATGCGAGCTCCTTCAATGACTTGCCAACTGTGGACAATGGACCCCATTGACTAAAAAGTTTGGAAAGGAAGAAACCAAGAAATGTGCCTGGTACCACGCCAAGTTTATGGCAAAGCTTAGTGATGGGGAGAATGTTTTTTTTTAAGATTTTATTTATTTATTTGACAGAGAGAGACAAAGAGGGGAACACAAGCAGGAGGAGTGAGAGAGGGAGAAGCAGGCTTCCCAGTGAGCAGGGAGCCGGACGTGGAGCTCGATCCCTGGACTTCGGGATCATGCCCTGAGCTGAAGGCAGATGCTTACGGCTGAGCCACCCAGATGCCCCTTGATGGAGAGAATCTTAGGACGTTGGTCTCTTCCTACCTTTTTGGTTTTATTTTTCAGGCATTCATTTATTCCTCTTAAGTACCAGAGAAGTTTCCAGCCAAGGCTAGGACAATAGTCAATAGTTTCAGAGATATCGTCCATTGAGTCGTATGAAGGTAAACGAACTTGAAAACACAAGGCAAGAGTCTAGTGCTTGTCCTTGTAAACATTCCATTTCACAGAAGCCAGCAGAAAGGTACAGTATGGACATCACATCGGTGTTTATTTGATCTGACAACACTGCTCAGATATAATTTTTCCCACTATCTAGTGCCAGTTTGTTCTAGGAAAATACCCAATACTATCCTTTGATTTCACAAGTCTCCCTGTGTGTGCTGATGTCCTAGTTTGTATCTTAACAGAGTGAAAAGTCCAACCTCGGAACTTAAGATGAGTACATAAGAACCCGATTTTGTAATTAGATACGTTTCAAATAGCAGCGAGTGGGCAATATTCACTCTTTTAAAAAATAACTCTCTTAAGCGCTAACTTCTTCCCTTCCTTCTGTAATTACTTGCCTTGAGGAAATGAAACAGTTCCATTTGCCTCCAGAGCTTTCCCATCGGATCCTGTCGGACTACCTCTTTACCAAATTACCAAGGACTATGTCAGGAAAGTGAGGGCGAATTTTGTAGACAGCAGGAGAGAAGGACATGAAGATGATGTTTGCCCTTCCTTTATTAAAAATAATAATACAAAAAAAATAAAGATCTTATCTGAATGGCAAAACTGACTTGAATTTGGAGTTTGCAGCCTTGCCTTATGACTGAGTAGCTTGAACTTCACTTGACATATTAGGAGATCATCTCTCCTTTCCATCTCATCGAGAATTAGCTTTAAAGAAGAGGGGAAAAAAAATCACATCTTCCTGATATTTAATTAGTGAAGTACTGTGCTCTCTAGTCCTTTCATTTTGAATTAGTTTATGTGAAAAGTATACTGAGAGGTGGCGCCTGGGTGGCTCAGTTGGTTAAGCAACTGCCTTCAGCTCAGGTCATGATCTCGGAGATCTGGGATCGAGCCCCACATCGGGTGCCCTGCTCGGCGGAAAGCCTGCTTCTCCCTCTCTCACTCCCCCTGCTTGTGTTCCCTCTCTGGCTGTGTTTCTCTCTGTCAAATAAAAATCTTAAAAAAAAATAAATTAAAAAAAAAAGTATACTGAGAGAAAAATGTCTTCCCAGCATTTACTTTTAGAAATACAGTCATTTCTTATCACGTGGAAATATGGCAGCATTAAAATATACATTTGGGAGGGAACACAAATTAGCTTTATGGGTTTTTTTCTACCTTTCCCTCACTCTCATTTCAATGCCCGCAATGTTTACAAGGCTTGAATACTAGGAGCTTTTCTTTTCTTTTCTCATAATTATTCATGAAATTCAATTAACCTGTCATCAGATGAACAATTATGTTATCCTGGTCTTTTTGCCCCCAACAGCTCGACTTCCTATGAGTTATCTGAGTCGAAGTTTTACCTGATTTTCCTCTAAATGATGTGGTTTTTTTATGAAAAAAAAATCATGAAGCTATACAAGCATCATTTTAGATTCCTTATAAAATCAAAATGATTTCTATCATTACTTAAAAATTATCACCATATATACTTAGCTCCCTAAACCGCGATTTTGCAGAAATCAACCTTAATCTTTATGTCGCTGACGAAAATTTCCTGGGCTGGTGTCTGGCTTCCGTAACATCCACTGGCACTTTTGAGCTAATGTCAAAAACCCTTACATACTATGTCTCTTCAGCCTGTTGGTTCTCTAGCAAGAAAGACATGCCTATCTTCTGCTCACCTCTCCAAAGATAAAAAGACCCACTCACTCTGCTGTCTTACCCAGATATTCTCCCTGCTCTCCTCTGCAAAAAAGAAAAAAAGAAAAGAAAAATCTCAGAAGGAATAATAAAACTATGGGAAACAATAAAGGATTAAGGGAGGAGAAAGCCTCCAGACAAAAAGAAGGAGAAGGCATTTATGCAGGATAAGGATACCGGTTGCACGAAAAAACCCTAGGATGGCCTTTTTCCAATCACCGGGGAGTAATTTTCCCTTCTTCAGTGTGGGACCTTCCTCGTCCTTTGAAACCAGAGTTGATGTTTACTAATTAATTTATATAGAATGGTCCCTTAGCAACCATTTCAGATGGGATCTGTTCGCTCTGCTCTCTGGGTTTCAAGCTGCATAGCCCTCTCGACGACGTGGTGTTGTGAGCGGGATGCAGCAGGGCTCTAAGGACAGGGGTCCAGTGATGAGTCCACCCCCTCCGGTGATTGGGATCGTGTCTTGGATGTTCTGACATTGTGATTTGATGTTGAAATATGCTTTCTCCTATCATTTAATATGTAGTTATTGTTATACCCGATACGCAGACCTTTAAAATCACCAAAGAATTATCGTCTGCCACGCTGTCGTTACATCGGGTCCCGTTGTCACCTCTCACTCTGGAATTGTGGAATATGCAAAGTGCTGTGAGGAAACGAAATTCTGTCTGCTCTTGGGGCTTCTGGGAGGCTCAGTGGGTTAAGCATCTGCCTTCAGCTCAGGTCATGATCCTGGAGTCTGGGATCGAGTCTCACATTGGGCTCCCTGCTCAGCGGGGAGCCTGCTTCTCCTTCTCCCTCTGCCTGCTGCTCCCTCTGCTTGTTCTCTCTCTCTCTCTCTCTCTCTCTCTCTCTGTCAAATAAGTAAATAAAAATCATAAAGCAAATGTTGACTGCTCTGTCCATGGCATCCTCAGCTTCTGGGCATAGAGTGAGCCTTCTGAAACCTCCGTGGACTGAAGAAATGAATCCATGAATAGAGGGATCTGTAGTTGGACAAGGGGACAAAAGACAAAAAGGAATAATATTTACCAATTTCTCCGGTTCCCACTTGAGGGGACTCTGAAGGAAGGAGTACAAGCGTGTCCTCGGGCTTTGTCCGCGATAATGGAAATTTGGATCTTACTTAACTTCACTGCAGTATGTTCCTGTGGGCGTCTCTTGTAGTGAGTGGTCTTGTTGTCATCCTACCCATACCTCCTAGAATCTTGGGATTTTTTTTAATGTTATTTGCACCCAGTGTTGAGGCCCTAGTTGGAAGCCATGCGCTCCCCTTTCTGGACCAGCCGATAAAGCCCACACTCCCAGCCCCCTCCCTCACTGGGCTCTCACACTCGGGGCTGCTCTCCACCTACCTTACTCATCTCAGGACCAGGCAGCCCACAGCGAGAGACAGCCAACCCGAAACCCCTTACCCTGCCTCACCCGTTCCCTCCCTTGGAAACCACAGTGAAGGCCTTTGGAGCTGCCTGGGCACTTCCTTGAGTGGTCCTGAGTGCCTCATTGTGCTCTCCTGGGGGGTGGGGAGGAGCTTGTGAGCATAATACAAATGAAGGCTCTTTCTAGTTTTCCTTTCTTGATCTGTGCCTGGCCTCATTGTACCTCACCCAAGATCCTCTAATTAGGATAGGAACATAACAGCCAAACAGCCCCCCCGCCTTGCTCTTTGTGGAGTCTCTCTCCTGCTGCTGGACCTGACCTTGCCATTCAGATGGGACTGGGAAGCCTGGGGGAACTAACACCCCTGGGGAGTAGCCCTGAGTCAAGGGTCAGCTGAAGTGGATGTACGAGGACCGCACTCCCTTCCCCCAGATCCGTGAACTCTGAGGCATATGCTTCATGCAGCTCTCAGGCTTTCCTGGCAATATCTAGTTTCACAACTGCCTATTCTCCCGTAGTTCTAGAGGCCAGAAATCTGCAGTGAAAGTGTTGATGGGGGCCCACTGCCTCTGATGTCTTTAGGGGAGGCTTCAGTTCAGGGGAACCTTGCTCACCTCTTCGGTTTCTGGGGCCTCCAGGGATCACAGGGCTTGTGGTAGGATAATTCTAATTTCTGCCTCTGTCATCTCATTACCTTCCCCTCTTCTGGAGAAAATGTTCTGTCTTCCCCTTTTAAGGGCTGTAGTTATAGGATTTGGGGCCCACCCTCATCCATGACGATCTCCTTTCAAGAGCTTTGACTTACATTGGTAAAGGTCCTTTCTCTGAATAAGGTCCCATTCATAGGTTCTGGGTAGGTCTATCTTTTGAGGGGATACCATTTGACCCACCAGAGCCCTGAATCGTTGTCTTGGGGCCTGCTTTTGGGAAAACCCAAATGAAAACTTCTCTGTATGCAAAATAAATTGAGATTGTTTCAGAGTAACTAGGAGTCCAATATCAAGATGCTGGGATCCAAACCTATCCTTGCTCTCAGGAGGCTGCTCTCTGTACATGGAAATATTTTTTATTCCTCAGCCCAGACTTGGCTTCTATCCAATTGAAATAAGTAATAAAGCAAAATTTAATTCCTATCTGTGGATTTTTACAGCCCTTGGAACATTTCTTCAGTGGTGGGAGAAGCAAAGCTCATAATTCTTCAGAGAACTTCTTCTTTTCTTGCTTCTCTTTGTCTTCCTCTTCTCTCATATGATGCTTGCTGCTTCTGCCTGGGTGATGCCATTGCCTTTCTCAAAACAGTTCATACCTCTACACTGAGCCAGTTTTCAGAAAACATGTGTATTAAAGCTCACATATATTTGTAGGGTTCTTTTGCAAGAAGGGGGATGGTCCAGAGATTTCTAGGGTTCTGAGTTACTGATACCCTTAAATTTATCTCTGTCAAGTCCCTCATTTCTTAGATGAGTATAATAATAATAATAATAATAATGCCTATAATACAAAGAAAAAACAGGACTTCACAACTGACAGTTCTGGATGGGTCATTTCAGGCTTTGTTTTGCTACATTCACTTAAATGAATATGAATTTAGAAAGTATGTGCAATTTCCTCATGAAGACTAAGCTTGGTACTGAAAATAAGTCCCCTTTCTTCACCAAAAACTGAAATCTTTGATCTCAAGGAGTGACTTTTCCTCACCCACACGGTAGAATTTAGGAGTTCAGTCTCGCTATTTTATTTTGTGTGCAGTCCTCTGCATTGCTTCCTGAATAGTGGGGACTTTCCCCTCTGCCAGTAACCCAAAGTGGTCCTACATAATAATCTACCACAAGCAGCCAAGGACTTTCAGTCCACTTCTCTCCAGAAGCTGTGAAGATTGAAGACATTTAATCTAACTCACTAACTAGACATTCCCTGTACCTGAGAGAGCAAAGCTCTTATCACTTAAAGTCTTTATAGGCAGGACTTTCTTCATAGATGCTTTGTTCACTGATACGTTCTCTTTCTTCTGATATCCCAGTATCTGTAGGCAGTACTCTGTCAAATCGCCCAGTCAGATAACCTTGGCACTTTCCCTAAGAACCCCCGTGTCCCTTGTTCTGGAAGAGGTCTAGCCCTTGTGGCTCTCTTGGGGCCCTTGAAGAGTCTAACAACCCTCAGGCCCAGGCTGACTGTATGTCAGTTTCTTCTTCTAGCTGGTCATCTCAGACCCCTGGATGCCCAGAGTGTGCAGATCAGGTGGGTCCCTAAATTTCAGTCCAGTATCTAGTCTCTCTAAGTGGGAGACTTTGCTTTTATAAGGTAGTCACTTACAAAATAAAAACAGTTCATGAAGATAAACAGTTTTTCTCAGGGACAGAACAATCTAATCACATATTGAGGAATGATCTTTCTATAATAGGTAACCTCCCTTTATTCCCCTGCCTTGAATTTTAGACTTGAAAATCATTTGTCTTTTTTCTTGTCCCTCTTGAGCTATGGCCACCATCTCTGATGTCCCAGTTTTGATCAAATTGTATTGAGATTTCACTTTAAGAACTTAGTTGAGATCCTTTCACAAGGGAGGCAGTGTCTAGCCTTAGAGATAGACCTGGTTCACCATATGCAAACAGCATTATGGGGTGAATCTCATGTTTTTACAATGAATGATCATGCATTGCCCACCGAAGAAGCACACACACGGATTCTACCCCACACTGTCCCTCCTGAGCTGAGGACTTCTGAGGTATTCTGTAGGACTGAAGGACATTGTCTTAGAATCAGAGATAAGGGAAGACGCAGACTAACTCATGTGCTATGGCACCAAACTAATCGAAAGCTTACTTCATGCCCTGCTCCCGTCTCCCAAAGATTTCTGTGTTTTTTTTTTTATTGTTACTTAAAATTTTTTTTTCCAGTGTTCCAAGATTCATTCCCCATTCCCCACACCCAGTGCTCCACACTTTAGGTGTCCCCAGTACCCACCACCAGGCTCTCCCATTCCTCTACCCCCCTCCCTCCAAGTCCCTCAGTTTGTTTCTGTGTCCAAAGTCTCTGTTGTTTTGTTTCCCTCCCTGGATTACCCTACTTCCCATTTACTTTCCTTCTCCCACTGTCCTCCAGGTTACCCCTCATGCACTGCAAGTAAGTGAAACCATGTGATACTTGACTTTCTCTACTTGGCTTATTTCACTCAGCATAATCTCTTCCAGTCCAGTCCATGTTGCTACAAAAGTTGGATATTCATCCCTTCTGACGGAGGCATAGTATTCCATTGTATATATGTACCACATCTTCTTTATCCATTCATCTGTTGATGGGCACCTTGGCTCTTTCCACAGTTTGGCAATTGTGGCCGTTGCTGCGATGAACATTGGGGTACATATGGCCCTTCTTTTCACTACATCTGTATCTTTGGGGTAAATGCCCAGTAGTGCGATTGCAGGGTCATAGGGTAGCTCTATCTTTAATTTTTTA
This sequence comes from Spilogale gracilis, assembly GCA_004023965.1. Classification (NCBI taxonomy): domain Eukaryota; kingdom Metazoa; phylum Chordata; class Mammalia; order Carnivora; family Mephitidae; genus Spilogale; species Spilogale gracilis. The sequence continues at coordinate 105,894 of PITA01005815.1, forward strand.
AGGAATCTCCACACTGTTTTCCAAAGCGGCTGCACCAGTTTACATTCCCACCAACAGTGTAAGAGGGTTCCCCTATCTCCGCAGCCTCTCCAACACTTGTTGTTTTCTGTCTTGTTAATTTTGGCCATTCTGACTGGTGTAAGGTGGTATCTCAGAGTGGTTTTGATATGAATTTCCCAGATAGCTAGTGACGCTGAACATTTTTTCATGTGTCTGTTAGCCATTTGTATATCTTCTATGGAGAAGTGCCTCTTCATGTCTCTTGCCCATTTTTTGATGTGTTCATCTTCTTTTTGGATGTTGAGTTTGAGTAGTTCTTTATAGATCTTGGATACCAGCCCTTTGTCTATAGTGTCATTTGCAAATATCTTCTCCCATTCGGTGGGTTGCCTCTTTGTTTTGTTGATTGTTTCCTTTGCTGTACAGAAGCTTTTTATTTTGATGAAGTCCCAGAAGTTCATTTTCGCTTTTGTCTCCTTTGCCTTTGGAAACGTGTCTTGAAAGAAGTTGCTGTGGCCGATGTCAAAGAGGTTACTACCTATGTTCTCTTCCATGATTTTGATGGATTCCTGCCTCACGTTGAGGTCTTTCATCCATTTCGAGTTTGCCTTTGTGTGTGGTGTAAGAGAATGGTCTAGTTTCATTCTTCTATATGTAGCTGTCCAATTTTCCCAACACCATTTATTGAAGAGACTGTCTTTTTTCCACTGGATATTTTTTCCTGCTTTGTCAAAGATGATTTGACCATAGATT